>UZAF01019628.1:0-11290 GCA_900617895.1 Haemonchus placei | reverse complement strand
CACGTAGATATGGAAGTTGATTCTACGAGCATTCACGAAAAGATTATTGAACAAAGGCTCGGTGATCCTAATTGCATGGAATTCCCGTTGAACGGTTTCTTTGAATCCGAGGACTTCTTTTCCTGCACAACCTTCGGCGAAGTTCACATAATCGGCATCAGTGACCAGCGCGGGATAGCTGGCACATTCTGAAGAAGTTATATTTGGTAACTCGGTATCGCAGCATTTGATTTCCCCCACCTTGATCAGTAAATAACGCATGCGAGTATTCGCAGAGTAGAGCGCTGAAGCAGGCCACCAACCAATGGACCTAAATATAATATGAACGACTAGCAGCCGTGGTTTGCTACGATGAATTTAACTCTCACATTAGCCTTTCATTTTTTGGGGTTGATCACAAAAGTCAAAACTTGATTCGCTAATGGATACGCCGATTTAGACTCAAAGGGACTGTTCACGATAAAATGGTTTCCGAGATTTTCCGATAAGGCGAATTTGAAGCCCCTCTTATACCATATATGGCGCTCTTAGACCGGAGAACGGCCTAGTTAGGGAGTTATAAAGGCTCTAAGATTGGCCCGTGTTTCTCTTCGGACGAGTTTCACCGGCATCGTAGAGGCTGCACCATTCACAAGGGAACCCAGTAAGAATTTCAAGCAACTTGTCATGACCCATAGCGACAATGGAAAAGAGTTCTGTACAGCTCTGGTTTGATGTAGTCAGCTCTTTGCGCAATCGCAGTAACTGAAATCTCGTCCTGATACACCTTCCATGTTATTTCCGTCATGGCGATCTCGTCCAACCTCTATTTTCCCTAGTTTCCTGGAGCCATATTTTTCTCGAAATTGGCAAGTTCCCTCGCTTTCTTCACTACCGATGAATTATTCCCAACCTATACTTCCGTTTTTAAAATAAAAACGGGTACCTCAAAATTATCGTGAACTGTGCCATTACCTTCCCTAATGATCTACATATGAACCTCTATAAACGTAGAGATCTTTATTTTGCGGCTGAATTCAAGCAATTAGCTCTTAGGGAATTGGTCAAAATCGATAACAATTTCTCTAAAGGAAGGTTTCAGAATGGATATCCAATGATTTAGATTTTTTCTTTGTGCCTTTACAAAATTCAGCCACTGTCTTTGAAGCATGCCTTATTATAGCTAGCTATGAAAATGAACTTTGTGAAAAAAGGCAAATAATTTACCATTTTCAGTCGAAGGTGGGGGACAATTGGAAGAGTGGAAGCGTACTGGTCGTTACTTGGACACCCCCGAGTAAGAATTCTCACTCCACTTCACGGAGTATTCACAGCTTAGAAGGCAAACGTTGTACCTACTTCGATGTGGGTGCAAGAAGTCAACCTCAGCAGGTTAAAGGGTGACGTAGCGCATGGTTTTGTGCATGTTGCTCTAGTCTAGAATATGTAGGCTCTGCAAACTTTACTCACCTGCATTTTGCTGAAGTCTGAAGTCCCTTAGCGTGTAGAAGCACTGCGGACCTTCAAATTGCTATTATTACGAGATTTGTTTATTTATTTATCTATGGTGCGTCTAGTGGACGCGCTTCGACAACAGAGAGAGCAATCCTGCACTACAAGGAGTTGGCGACACGTAGGAGATGTGCAATACAAACAGCAAAACAGGAGGTACGAAAAAATTGAAGGCATTTTTTCTGAAAAGGAAAGCTAACATTTTGGAAGCACTGGTTTCTGTTTGGCGACGGCGCCTTTAAATACCAAAAGTGAAGTTCCACCATTACGTGATCGAGATTTTCAGATGCACATAAAATCCTTATGGCCGTAATTATTGGGCCGTGGATCTCGAAATCTCTCTCCAAAATATTTGCACATTTCACATGGTTCGAACGATTTCATGACGATCACCCTAAGGTGATTCGCCGTGGTTAATTTCCATTATTATTGCTACTTCTTCGAATAATTCGTATAAAGAGATTCCCAAATCTATTCCATTTAAATTTTATTATTGTGATCGATCCATTTGTTTCTGAGATTCTCAACATAGCACATTTATATGCGCCATTTATGTCTACAGCCTCGTTGCTATCAATAACTACCATTGTTTTCCACCCCCACATAAGAAGCTACTCTCTTCCATTTTAGTTGAAACAGTCCGGAAGAGGCTTATCGTAAGAAAATACTGGTGTTTCCTGTAGACCAAAGGATAAGCAGAGGATAAGATAAAACAAAGGTGAAACACGTGTATGAAATTGTGAAGAGGATTATTTGAGCCCAGAACCCAGAACGACCCATCCCTCTTATTTGAGTGTAGAAGAGGCGTATCATGACACTGACATTTAGTGAGGCCACAGACAAAGGCGAATGTTTTGGATTACAACCGGGAAAGTAGAAGCTCAAGAGCAAGATCAGCCTGGAGATAGTGTTCGGGCAAGTTACAAAACGAATTACTATAGCGACGATTATATGAATTTCTGTAAAACTATGTTTACACAGGCCTACGAAACCAATCAGATTACAAAGGTAATCATAAAGGTGAGGCTTATGAGTAAGGCTCAGTTAAGAGCCAAATAAGGGTGGTAGAGGTAAATAATCTCTATTCAAAGCGTATTTTTAGGGAAAGCGATTCATCTCGACCGCTGGTTCATCTACCCTGAAAATTCTCAGAAAACTAGTCTGAAGCATTTATTTTGGGTTGAGTTCACTGATTCATGTTTGATTTCTCTCAGGGAGTAGTAGTTCGCTTCTATGTAAGCATAAGTTCGGACTATTTAGACAAATACATTTGTAAAATATCATTTGCGCATGTTTGGCTGTGCCGGCTCCTCATACAGCTCCACTGTCAGTCCATCCAATCATTTCATATGAAGCGTTGTGTAATGCTGTGATTGACGACACATCAAAAACCTCCGAGGTTTTCACTTCTTGGCTGTGGGTTACCCAGAATCGCTTCCAGTAAGAGTTCCGTCGCGCTTGACTCCTTAGGACATAGATAGCGATTGCCTCGATTTTGCCGGACAATTTTAGTCGGATATTACTCTTTGCTTGTTTCCATAATGGATGTTCCGGATGTTGAATATGCTTATAGGGTGGTGCTTGTCTAACCTACTTCGAAATCTCTTTGTTTATTTCTTCATTGGCCCAAATAGACCAATGGGTATTCCCTATAATACATACGCAGAATTTCCGCAAGACGATTATCTACCGAAGGAGTCGGAAAGGACCAAAAAGAAGGAAGGAAGAAGATTCAATTCGAAGCTCAAGTTGACAAGGACTNGGGTTTGCATGGAGGGGCCATCGTGCAGGATCCTTTCCTGGCTGTACAGAAGGGCTGCCTTCCTCCGTCACGAATATAAATTGTTCAAGAGCCAACCTTCGCCTACCAATTAGTCTACTTTTTCAACCAGAGAATTTTAGGAACAAGTGTAACAGCACTGAATCAAAGAAAAAAACAAGACCAGAAATCTATTGAACAATGTAGCAGCTATGACACATGCTTAAGTGTATTTCAATAGATGAATTCAATGTTTATTGTTTGTTGGACCAGAAACAAGGAATGGTCAGGTTAAACTCCCTAGACTGAGTTTCAACGTAGCGCTTTTTTCATAAGGAAGTTTTCTTTGTGAGGTTCTGTTTTAAAATCAGTTACACCAAGAGAAGAGTGTTCTTCTGCAGCACAGAAGTATGCTTTGCTTCCAGGACAGTTATGATTCAAGTTCATATCATATCATGCCATTTAAAAGATCAGTTTTTTCACTTTGAAATTAATAAAAAAAACTGAAAAGTTTCGCTTAATTGCTTTTTAAATACCTTTTCACGGCTACATGGTCTTGTAAAGAAAGAACATCTGATAGGGGATTTGAGGGTTTAGTACTGAGCAAACTTATCTGAAAATACACAGGAAAATAATCGAATGAATTTTAAAGGCACAGCTCACAATAAAAATGGCTTCTGCGATTCTCCTACAGGATGAATTTAAAGCCCCCGCGTGTACCATATCTGGCACTATTAGGTCGAGAAACGGCTTAGCTAGGGAGTTACAAAGACTCGAAGGTTGGCCCGTGTGTATCCCGGACGAGTTTCACAGGCAGTGTAGAGGCTGCACCGATCACAAGGGAACCCATGTAGGAAGTTCAAACAATTCGTCATGAACCATAGCGACAGTGAAAGACAGTTCTGTACAGTTCTGACTTGATGTAGCCAGCTCTTTGTGAAATTTTAAATCTCGTCCGAATACCCTTCCATGTTATTTCCGTCATGACAATCTCGTCCAACCTCTATTTTCCCTACCTTTGAGAAGCCATATTTTTCTCGAAATTTGCGAATTCTCTCGCTTTCTTTACCCCCGATGATCTATTTCCATTCTATATTTCCGCTTTTCGAATAAAAATGGGTACCTCAAAATTATCGCGAACTGTGCCTTTAAGTGTATTTCAATAAATGAATATTCGATTCAACAAATGAATCGAATAATCATTTATTGAAATACACTTAAGATGTCTCATAGCTGTTACTTTGTTCAATAGATTTCTTGTTTGTTTTTTTTTCTCTGATTCGGTGCTGTTACACTTGTTCCTAAAATTCTCTGGTAGAAAAAGTAGATTAATTGGTAAGCGGAGGTTGGCTCCTGAACGAGTTGTAAGATTGATTTTTATGTGCTCCGGCTGTTTGGAGAACATCAAAAATCATAAACTAGGGCCCTTCTCGGTCTACTCGGTTGGGATGGGGGACGTACCATTCACCCAGAACTGGATGGACGCGACAAATGACGCGGCGAGATTCGTGGCGTTTAGGACGACTTTGGCACCAATCACTGGGGCGCAAACTTGAAGTAGAGTACATTGGTATGGTCAGATAATCGTACTAATGGACTCTACTTCAAACTTGGGCCCCAATGATAGGCGCTAAAGTCGATTAAATCGCCACGAATTCCGCCACGCGGTTTGCCGCGTCCATCCGGTTCTGGGTGAATGTGCCCATACCCGCTTGCTTGGGATCCATTTTTTTTATGTGGTAAGCCCAACACTGTCACCTATTCAGGTATTTTTAACTCCGAACCAGGATTTCGTTAAGGGGTCTGTTATATTCGTGACGGAAGAAGGCAGCCCTTCTGTACAGCCAGGAAAGGTCCCTGTATGATGGCTCCTTCATGCGAACCCCTTGCCTTTTTCTCCTTTTATTCTGATTAGTCTTTGTCATTTTGAGCTTCAATTTGAATCTTCTTCCTTACTTCTTTTTGGACCTTTCCGTCTCCTTCAGGAGATAATCAACTTGCGGAAATTCCGCGTATGTATTATGGGGCATACCCATGGGTGTATTTGGGCCAATGAAGAAATAAACGAAGAGATTCAGAAGTAGGTTAGACAAGCTCGATCTTGTAAGCATATTCAGCACCATCATTTCCCCTTTAAATAAACACACAACGTTTTAAAGCTTCTCTCATGACTTTTCGGCCTCCTTGGTTATGATCTGCTGCTCGTAGTCATTTATCGAACACCTCATGTTAGGTGACTGTATTCATTTTTACCGTTCCAGGTAGATCCTGTAATATGAGAGGAGAACTACGGAGAGGTTAAAACTCTACGAGCCAAAGGAGGGCGCAATCCAAGGGACTTCTGTGCCAAAGTGCGGAAGTTATGAAGAAAAGTCCGATTGGAAAAGTTGCTATGGGCAAGCAAACAACCTTCAGACCTTAGTATAAACAAAAAAAATTCGATAAACAGTGGATGGACGAACAAATCTAATAGTGAAATACTATTAGGAGGTCGTGTTTAATTGAACTGTGTTCCACATATTATCTTGTAAGGGAAACAGAAGCCGAGTTGGTTATGAGTTCGCCAATTTTTGATCGACATGGCATTCCACATCGCAAGCTGCAGATCTACAAATTAATTGTGAATTCTTTCGAATATACCCAAAGGTGAGACACAGAAACAGAAGCAGAAACTAAATGGCATTGGTCTAAAAAATCAAAAGAATGAGATAGACGGATCGCGGAAGGAGGAAAAGAGCACAACAGATAGAAAAGAAGAGTGGTAACTTAAGAGAATAGAAGAAGCAAGTAGAAGGTTCGAAGGGTTTGTCATGTGAGTGCAGAAGGATTTGCCTGCTCCTGTCAAAAAGGTGGAAGAGGCTGCCGGGCTTTCCTTTCCTTCACCTCTTCGTTGAACATTAGAAACCAGCTCCAGCCGTACTGGAGTTCGCTGATGACATTATGTGGACCAGGGACACCTCCAGTGAGAGGGTTCACCATAACACATGTTCCAGACACCAACAAGGAAGGGAAAATAGCGGGAGACGGGCAGTAGGAACGGCTTTACGTAATCGATCCGCCGCACGAGGCTGTCGCGGATCATTTGCCTCATAATAACTGTTTTTGTGTTCTGCATACAGCTCAGTCGCTATGCGATTAATACTTTTGGCATGATTTTACTGTTAGTTATTTTGTTCCTGTATTTCTTACTTGCTGCTGCATCCTGCTACATTCCTTCACGCGCGACGTATCTCGCCGCAGCGCGACAATTTCGTTCCTGCTGCGCCACACCCCAAAATAGCGTTGCACAGGAGTTGTCATAGTGGGGGCTTTCAATTAGACACGTGCAGGAGAGGAAGTTATGGCGTAAAACCAGAAAAACGGCTTAGGATAATTGCTAGCATTGCTATCCAAGCGTGTGTTGAATCTGTTCTTTTTTGCGAGTCTTGGAAAGTGTATTTGCACTAAATATCGGTAATGTAAAGATTGGACCTTTTCGGCCTTAAGCTCCATTGCTTACACGTCAAAAACTTTACTTCTTTTCGACTAAGGACTTCAGGTTCCATGAGCAGGCGCCCATACATTTTCCCAACTCTTATCCTGTTTAGACGCAAGTTGAAAAGTGGTGACTGCGATTTCTATTGGATGATACCATCGGCTCACGTCACATCTGGAGCGCAATGATCGTTAACTTGCTATCAGATGGGGAGACCATGAACATTTCCAAAAACAGTTCCGATACCTATGGAAGCACGGTATTAATCAATACCGAAAGCGTGTTATTGTTCCCCTTCATTTGGCCCGAGATCGGGAGGTATGAGCAGAGGTGGGGTATCCGCGTGGGGGGCACTGTTCTGAGAGGATGAAAACAGTGACTCGTATGTTCGCTGGCCACCGAAAGGCATTGTGTAGACCAAATAGGCATTCACTGCGCCACTACGATTCTGAATTTAAGTCAAATGCGGGATGCAATCCTTAGACATTCCTTTATGCTTTATCGGGAATACACCTCTGATTCAAAAAAGATCTGAAATGATCATTATCTGTGCGATGGTTAATTGATCTGAGTCTTTCCCGTGGATAGCGTTTCACCAGTGACTCTCCCTCCCATGTAAGATCAACACGAATATGATTTTGGTTATTATCCACCTATTGTGAATGTTCATTACATCGATTCAAGTGAGTGGGAGAAGCTCCTGGCAGGTCGTGCAATCTGGCTGGTCGTGGGGTGTGCTTCGTTGCGCGCGTCCGTCGAAACTAGGTCACGCCGCAGACGCCGCATGCGGCGGGCCAGCCCGCGATGTTTGACAAACGTCACAGTTGTCAGCGGGGCATACAAATTGCGCTTGGTCCATGGCAGTCAGCCAAAGAGAAGATAACGCGGACAAATGCAAATCATTCGCTCCATCCACACTTGGCGGTACTGTCATGTCGTCCCGAGACCTCAGTTGTGTGCGCGGCGCGCGGAGTGGGCGGGGTGACCTATTTCCGACGGACGCGCACGACGGACTTTCTCCCTGTCGTGCACCCGTTGTGTTGGTGATCGTCGTTAGCCACAGAAACTAAATGGAGCCTCTGATGAAAAATACTAGGCGCAATTCGAGAGCCCCGATTTTGGTTCGGCTATGTCATGCGATGCGGCTATGGGACATTTCAAACTTTCAAAATCATAATCCTTTTTATTTTGCAAGCGGCAGCATGAAAAGCTTTCCCTATAACTGGCACACTTGAATGATTTGTGTTTGAGAAAAGTTCCCAAGGCAAAACTTCTTGGACAAGCATTACATCATCACAAGCATCAGGAATCATCACAAGCATTGAACGTTCAGAAGATTTGTGATCCGAATTGTTGGAACATATAATAATATGAAATGAGAAATACATAACCTGATGGAATCGCTAATAAAAGTTAAAAGGCCCTACTTTTCGAAATTCAAGATTCATGACAAATAAAAACAACGATAGGTGCATTTCAAGCCTTCCATTTTCCCATGATATGAAATTAGTTTTTTACGCATTCTTTCGTATTTAAGGGCGGCCTAGATGAAAGCGGAAACATATGTTTTTAAAGTTTTCGTTTCCCATTCTAAAATTCTAATCAAGATCTGTTTTTTTCACATCTTACAGCATTGAATGGTTTTAAGGTCGTATTTGCTGCAGTGGATCTGCTCGGTGAAAGAGACCTTCAACTTCAACAAAAATGCAGGTAAGTCGTAGGCACCAACACGCAGTAACCCATAAGCCACACGGTTAACCCCTTTTTTGAATTCGTTCCAACAGAGGAAACCGTGATTTTAAGTGTGTGTGAAGGCTGTTCTGATGACCTCTTGAACGATGGTTTTTATCATGTAGAGCAAGAAATTCATTTGTCATAAAGTCGTAAGCTCTCAGAGCGATGGCACTTGTTTCGCAATTTGACGCTATCGCAGTTTATGCTTAATGGCACAGTTTACGATAATTCTGAGATACCCGTTTTCATTCGAAAAGCGGAAATATAGATCGGGAATAGTTCATCGGTAGTTAAGAAAGCAAGAGAATTGGCCGATTTCGAGAAAAATATGGCTGCTCAAAAGTAAGGAAATAAAGGTTGGACGAGATCGCCATGACGGAAATAACATGGAAGGGGTATTCAGACGAAATTTCCGTTAGTGCAATTGCACAAAGAGCTGACTAAATCAAGCCAGAACTGTACAGAACTGTCTTTCACCATCGCCATGGGTCATGGCAAGCTGTTTGAACTCACTACATGGGATCTCCTGTGATTGGTGGAGGTTCTACAATGCAGATGAAACTCGTCCAAGGATACACACTGGCCAATCTTTGAGCCTTTATAACTCTCTAATTAGGCAGTTTTCCGACCTAATAGTGCCGGATACGATATACGCGGGGGCCTCAAATTCATCGTGTGGGGGAATTCCAGAAACCATTTTTGTCGTGAACTGTTCCTTCAACTGTGATTGTTGCAGTAATTTCGAAAAATTAGTTAATAAATGAAATTTCTGCTATAGCTCACACAACTACATGCACATTCATCACTCTTGAAAGCTAACCTCTTGTCTCTAATAATAGTCTTTCTCCGACACATTCATGAAGCTGGTATGCACATATACCGAGCTATGTCGAATCCAAATAGGCGCACTCATTCAGAGAAAAAATTTCTAGTTTCGGGTAGTTTGTGGTTGATCTCGAAGAATAAAGGTTCAACAGTGTGAGGTAGATTGATCGTAACAAACCATGGCTGCTATCTATCATGCTGTGTTTGTTTAGGTCCTTTGGTTGGTGACCTGCTTCAGCGCTCTACTCTGTGGGTACACACATGCGTTCTTTTCCGATCAAGGTAAGGAAATTCACATTACTGCAACGGATGCAAAAGTAATTTCTTCAGAATGTGCCAGCTATCCCGCGCTGGTCACTGATGCCGATTATGAGAGGTTTGCTGAAGGCTGTGCTGGAAAAGAAGTCCTCGGATTCAGAAGAGGCGTTCGACAAGAATTCCACGCAATCAGGGTCACTGAGCCTATGTTCAATAGGCTCTTTGCAAATGCTCGCAGAATCAACTTCCCCATTTATGTGCAAAACACAAGATTTAGGCGTCTAGAGCTACCCCGACTGGAATATATTCCAGGTGGGCTGACACTACTGTCTCATCCATTATATATCGTGACAGGAGGGCGTTAGTCATCGAATTGCCGGAGCATCATACCATCAGTATCTTTAATCTCTAGGAATCTGGGTAGTAGAGAAGGTCTTCTGCGCAAGAAGCACACAAAGCAGATTATTAATCACACCTATGTCTTACGGTTAGAGGGGTATCGCTCAGAGTTCAGAAAATGAGGTCATCATAAGAACAGAGTATACTGGTTGGCAAGCTACTGCGGATCTTAGTGAGAAAGTATGTGAGCTGAGTAGAAAAGGCGCTGACTACGCATTATGTCGCGAATGCAAGGATCGCTCCCAGGAACCATGGGTGCGCCCTAGCCTGCGGGTAAGTGTCGCCATGACCCCGTGTGCTCTACCATGCCGGAACGCCCACTGCACTCATGGCCATCCGGGGTACAAAGTTCACTAGTCAGTCGACTCCTTCGATCGTATACGGTCGTGCTGACAGCAGACCCGCGGGGCTGAAGCCCTGAGAACCTCCCTATCCCAATAATGATGTCGGATGCCCTGTTGTAACGACTATCTTGTATGCTACATATTCCAAGACGGAGCTGGTGGAGCGGTGGGTCATTGGAAGCGACCCGATGTGAGTAGTTAATTTCATTACTAACCCTTTTGAGTGTTAACACATAATTTGAGAGTGGAAGAGTAAAATAGTGATAAGTAAGCGATCAATTCGGTCGGTGTAAAGGTGACCGACTACACTATCTATTCTCTACCTAAATGCTCCAATGAGGAGGACTCACAAAGAAAAGTCGATAGACAGTTGAGCAGAAGCTAATTAAGCTCTGTTTATGAGAACAACTACCCTAAGCTTACTATGAGGGTATGATTAGCATTGTTCTATCGCAAAAGGCCCTGATTTCAGGACTCGTAATAAGAAATAATCCACGATTGGAACGGTTCCGTATTTTGAGACGCTATCAGTTCGACAGAAATGTTTTCGGGCCAAGAGTTGTTACAGTGGATGGCAATAAGATGTTGGACAAAGAGAGCATGGACGGTCTACGGTATCTCTGCCCATACTGTGATATCTTCAAGTGGTCGAGTAAGTCCTTTCGAATTGATCCGAGATTCCCAAGGAGAAAAGTGGGTAGATCCTGAAGAGGAAATTATGGTCTGATTGCTGAGGAACAAAAATGCTCCAATGGAAGCTTTATTGTTGGGTTTATTGTTTCGTGGCCTTCGCCAGCACTCCACATACCTGCATGCGTTGTTCTTGAATGGAAATGCAGAAATTCAGAATCCCGAAGTTTTTCCCATGCAAATGAATATGACCTCCTTAATGTTAGGGATCCCATCGCCCATTGGAGTGGAAATTCAAAGTAGTGTAGATGAGTAGCATCAGCTGGCCCTGCTTAACCAACCTACTCAAAAGCTGTGCCCCAATGATGGCCGGCA
>UZAF01019627.1:5435-22603 GCA_900617895.1 Haemonchus placei | reverse complement strand
CCCCCCTCACCCCAGTCAGCAAGTCAGCAATTTCACTCACTCAATGAAGCCCTCTTGTAAGCTTGGCCTGAAAGGTAAGCAAGCTCAAGCGCATCCGAAAAATGGTCCAGTCATTAATGAGGGCTTGAAGCTTCCGTGCTATAGCCTGGGAGATATTACGAGGAAGTCAGGGAAAGTGCAAATTCCTTGAGTAGAAATTCCCCAGAGGCAAGACTCATTCATAATTACTGGCAGGTAAAATGACTTGTTGCGGCCAAACTAGGTTTCAAATTGGATAGTGCAGCTCTGGGTCATCGCCTAATGGCCTCTTTTAGTGGTGTAGCAAACTTTAACGAATCAGGGGCGTTTGTCTCAGTGTTACGGTAGGCAATATTTCGCGATTTTTCGGAGAAATTCGTTTTTGAATGCAATTCGAATGCTTGAATTATGGTTGCGTGGATCTTGTCCATGCTAATTCAAGTAATTTATCTTCGCCCAATCCATTTCTAGTGGGAAATGCCACCGTAGCACATAAAAACAACATTGATGTCAAATAAAACGACTATTCTCCCAGCACTTTTGTGCCGTATGACGTTTTCATGTTGAATTAAGAATGAAAGATTTTTTAACTTCATCTGACGGCCTTTCTAGGCTTTTAGGCCTATTTTTTCTAGGCTTTTAGGCATATTTCCTATGAAAACTATTTCATTTTCAGGGGAAACAATTTTTGCTTAATCAACTGAAGTGAACCTTCACAGCGCTTGGCTGAGTTATTTTTCCCCTACCTCAGCAGGCGAATAGTTATGACTTTTGTAAAGTTCTCTTGTTCTAATTCTTATGCTGAATATGTAGACCGGGGGGGGGGGGACAGAGCAGGCAGAGGATGACTCACTAGAGTAGAACTTCCAGTGCCTACAGACTAGATCATGCTACTGAGGGAATACTAAACTTGGGAGGTTACTTGTGAAGGGGCGTTGGTTTAGTTACAAAAGGTACTAGTTAATGAAATCCTAATATATTACAGCTAATCATAACATCCGGCGACCATCCAAGAAAGACGCCTTCGGACCACATGCATACACAATAATCAAGTTATCTTTCCCGCTCTTTTTCAGGCATGTAGGAGGTACCCATGCATAACTATTAACAGCATTTGCTAGTAAATTACCCCAGCAATTGATTTTCAACTTAATTATGCGGCTACTCCCAGACCTGGTTGTTTGACATGAATTTGTGCTAGGGGAAGCGAACAATAAGAACGGCCCCAAGATTCATAGGCGAACAAGATAGACGTTTATAGGTTGTGCCAAGAACTGCGACTCATTCTGTTTCTAGTTCAACTGATTCCTCTTAATTTGAAAATATTCAAGTGCTTGTTAAAAAGGCATAGTTTTACAAACGCATATCGAAACCAGGGCAGAAGTGGTGTAGTAGCAAGTGGCGCACTTTCTCACACGCATGGTCAAAGGATAGAATCCCGGATCGATATCCGCCTAGGCCACCAAGTCCTCCCGAACCCTACGGGATAGGTTAATTGGTACCAGACTCGACTGGGAGGATGAAGACACTAACTAGTACATCGGCTGACCACCGCAAGTCATTGCATAGGCCACATACGTACTTATTACGCCACTACGATTCTGAATGGAAGTCGAGTGCGGGGGCGCATCACTCAGACGGGATTGATTTACGCCAGAAAATTTATCCTTTTATCCTTTATATCGAAACCACGGCAGTACCCTTTATAAGAATGTTGACCAATTTTCGCTCTGGACGATGAGTGGTTCTTGTTTAAGTAGAACATATCCCGATCTCTCAAAGACTCTGGTTGTAGCGAGCTTCTTCTCCTTAATAGGCCTCAGTTTGGCTTCATTTTATAGCCCACGAAGGGGGCCAACCGAGTCACGAAAAAGTTTCCTAGAACGGTCCTTTGCTGGTTACGTATTGCCAAAGAACAGTTAGTACGTGAAGAAATGCATTAATTATTGGTCCTACAAAAATTTACTTATTTACTTTTTTTCATTTACTTCCTATCCTTGGTGTTGGGCCTTATACGAGCGGCTGTATAACCAGCGACAGAACTGTTGAGAAGAATGAAAAAAAACCATAAAAGTTTCCAGATAGAGTGACTCACATCACAGAAAATTCTCTGACAGAGATGAACTATTGTCTTTACTAGCAGCTGTGGATAATGACTGAACTACTGTCTGATTAATTAAAGTTACCATTCTAGCAGCTGGTAATTATAAAAGCCAAGGGGGAACAATTTTATGGGAAAGCTAACTTTATGCTCTTAGCTGCTGCTCGTCACTAATCCCATGCCGCTATCCGTTCTTTCCAGTCCAAACCTTCATTATTAATGAGTTTTTCATGAATTTGACCTGAAATAGAATCATAGAGTTATTCCATTAAATTTTGAAATAGTTCAGGACGATAAGTGCTGGGAGCCCCTAATCCTGCAACTACGAGGGATGTGTTATCGTCTGCTGCTTACGCGTATTATTTCGAGTGGTTGCCTGCATCGCTGCACATCACAATTAGGATGTTTGTGACGGAATTTTCGCTGCGAGACCACCAAGGATCTTCTCATTCACATGATTCATCTTTACGAGCTCCATGGCAACATAGGCACACTAAACTTTCTCCATTTGACCTTATATCAAAGTACTAAAATCCTTTTTCAGCCGTCTAAATGGGATAATACGACCTAGACGCAATTTTTCTCTGCTCTGAATCCTATATAAGCAGTAACTGCTTTCCATGGACTGCTGAAGCTTTCAGTTGTTTGCTCGTAAACCAGGCTTATAACGTCAAGCATTCCTGAAATTTCGAGGAAAAGGCGTTGTTACCTAGCAGTGATATCAAGGTTAATAGTTGATGATACAGGGCAAATGTCACTTCAACACACGTAGGGTCTGAAGATCGAGTCCCGGGTCAATAATCGCCCATGCTAACCAAGCACCAGACCTGTCTGGGAGGACAATATCACCAATTTGTACATCTTCTGGTCGCTGCGAGTTATTTTAAGCCACACATGCAAACAAAACCGTTATTACGATGCTGAATCAAAGTCTAATGCGGGGCTTATACCAAAGGCGGAATTGGGTAACTTAAAGACTTTATCCTTCTGTTTTTACTCAAAACTGAGCTCTCATATACTGCATAGTTACTGCAATAACAGTTTTAATTGTGGCAGTGACTACTCGAAAAATTCACAGCCATCTCAATCTGTGCGCCTTCTGCTGTTATTATAGCTTCCATTCGCCAAAGTGATTGCGTCCTAAGTAGCTTGAATGATTCGTCATCAGCGAATCCATTTAAGCCGTCTTTTTTTTTATCTGTATAGCGTAAACAAGAAAACATTCACGCCCCGGAAGCTTCGATCGTTTGACGGTCCTGCTGAGAAATAGCGGATTCGTTCCTCTTTATGACATGTCACCAACACAGGGCAGCTGCAATCCAATTATGATGCCCCGCTTTTTATTGATTCACTTTATCACTTATTAGTTTTTCGAATCAGACAAAGGGTTCTCTGTTGCTGTTGGATGACACCCGCTTTAAACTGACAGCATCCTCGTGTTTTGATGGATTGCGTGCAACCCCTCTGGCAATTACGACCTCCCTCATAGTGAATGTGGGTGATCTCAAATTTTAACTATAGGCTCACACAAACGTACTTTCACGTTAAGCCTACGTCAACTAATTACTCGCTTACTCTATTCAAAACCTAATTTACTTCAACTCATGACTTTTCATGTTCTCCCTAATTGCTCGAAGGGGTACGTGTCGTTTGGGAAAGAATGGCACATCGGGATCTCCTTGTTCGTGGGGGTGGGGGGAGGAAAGAGTCTTCTAAAAAACTCACGAGGATATCACATCCGGTTGGAAGAGTCCAAATAGCCATCAAATGCCCTGGGTGCCCTGAGGGGGCCAACACTTAGGCACACCGATTTGAAAGTCACTTAGAAACCTATGATGTTTCCCATGTCTTATTTTCGCTACCTCAGGGTGAAGCCCCTGATCTGTTCCTCATGACCTGAAGAACAGGGTTTCGATTCCTTTTGAATGCAACATATACAAAATCACTTGGCGATATGGTTCCTAAGAATGGGATGCCGGCGGGAGTACGCCCACTCTGGTGGCATGGGCATGGATAACAAGTTTTTGGGGCATTTATAACGGCAAAAATGACTGCGACACCAATTATTCGAAATATGGCCAAAAATAGATGGTCAGAACAATCGTTTCTCTGCTTCTAGCTCTTCTCCATTGTCTTTTTTTGAGAACTGCCATGATGTCAATCTGGGACGCTGGCAACATACCAAACAACGCCTGGGAGCAAACAACCCTATTTTACGCTTCAGTTTAATGTCGTTCTGCACGTGTTGCCAGTAAATAATGAAATTCTATATCTTAGTAAGCTCGACTCTCGAAGAAAAGTTTTGCTGAAGTTGTTTAAAGCGAAGGAATTGAACGCGACCTCGTTCGTGGTAAGTTTAGCCCTGGACTTGCATAACAACTCATGACTACTACTTCTTCTTCGAAATTTATTTTTTTTTGAAACTCTCTATTTTGGTGTAACGTCGTTTCCATTCTTTCGGCTTTTCTACTCACTCGGAATAGAATTCTTGAGAATTTTTTGAGTTTTTTATTTTATTTTGATTTGCGCGAGATTCCAACCCAAACCATCGCTCCTAAATCCAATATTTTAATTCAATTCCTTTTTCCCTCTAAATGATTGCCAATGTGGCGTCTCAGATTGTCAGATTGTCGCACATCACATGTAGCTGTGCTGTATGCAGTAACTATGACAACAAGTTCGAAATCGGTATATGATGTGATTTTTGCAATTCACCCTCTCTAAGCATTTTGTATTTTTGTGCAAAGTCTTAAAGTATTCTGACAATATCGTCAACGTACTAATCTCTTTTTTGGGATGCCGAGCCCTCTTCCTCTTCCACTTCCCCCTCAATCAACTTTAAGCTATACATACTAGCGCGTATGTGAGTTACTCAATGACATGGCGCTAAGCAGCTCACGTACAACCCAGCACTTTTGTCTTCTCATTGTTCGACGATTCTGATACCAGAGTGATAAAATACTTAGATGGCCCTGGCAAGTACAGACCCCAAGGCTCGATCCATGAATCGCGGCTATGAGGGTATGCTCCACTTGCCGCTACACCGCCTCCATCACATTTGTATTTTTATTCATGATAGTTCTTATGTTTTTTTTGTATTCTAACAAAATGAGAGCAAATTGGAATCGTGAATTGCAAATCTACAAACCAGAACTAATTTACTGTTCCTTCTGCTGAATTTGAGAGAAGACGAGCCGTATAAGTGAGTATAAGCTGAAAATCACGACTTTGGAGTGACTTTGGAGTACCATTTACCACGAATTTCTTTCGTTAAAGGCACAGTTCACGATAAATTTGAGGAATCCTTTTTAGGTAGAAAAGTGAAAGGTTGACGTAGAGGAGTACATCGGTGGCGAAGAAAGCGAGAAAATCCGCCTGCTTAAGGCTTTTTAAAAGAGTTGAAGTGGAAGCTGTCATCGTGACGGCAATGGCAAGTGAGGGGTGAATGGACGAGATTTAAGTTGCTCCCATTGCTCAAAGAGGTGAATACATCAAGCCGAAATTGTCCAGTACTGCCTTTCACTGTCGCCATGGGTTATGACAAGTTGTTTGAACTTCCTACCTGGGAGTCTCTTGACATAGTGCAGCCCCCACAAAGCCGTTGAAACTGATAGGTGTGGCATTCACATGACACAATCTCTGACCTCTTTTTGTGCCCTACCCATGACGTTTTTCGACCTTATAACGGCAGGAATGGTGTAAGGGGGAGCCTCGAATTCACTCAGTGAGGAAATCTCAGAAACCATTTTTATCGTAAACTGTTTTGTGAGCATCGTGTAGGAGTTTTCTGTTGTACTCTTGTAATAGTTTAATTTTTGGATATTCTATTCCTTGGATATTCTTATGGTTTATTGGAGCACCCAATGTATGCATGTATCAGATTCGAATGATTTCGATGCTAGGTCTCAATGGTTGACTACGATAGTGCTGTTCGAAGCTGCACGCGTACGGGCAAGCTACTGTGGAAATTTAAGCGCAAATCACGTCATCATGTTTCATGCAAATTTTTCTATCGTGATATCGTTCTGAAAAAGCAGTGATAGCAGGGGTTGCTGTCATAGTCCGCGATTTGGCCCCGGGAGCGAGCGGCCGGGGGACTACTCGTCCGGCGGTATCGACCAAGATTTAATTGTAAACAAATGGCAAGCGCCGCCCCCGGTCGTTCGCTGTCTCGCTAGCGTGCTCACGGGCCAAATCGCGGACTATGAAGGCAGCCAGTGGGAGCTAATCCATATGTTAGGAGCATATCTGAAGAGTGCAAGTAGTAAAATTTTCTACAAGCAGTCTAACCATCTGTGTGACTCAGGGATAGGTCTGTTATAGCATTCCCGTGGAAAATGATAAGATGTAATTGCATACTACAAAAATACAACCGCACAATACAAACTGATTCACAACTACCACTAACTACGAAAAATATCTTTATTTTTAATTTGTGGGGGAGAGCGAAGCGGGGAGCGTTATGGGAGAGCCGACCACAATAGCGGTAACGAAGCGCATTACTCGGATAATGGGGAGCGAGATCACTGAACGCCGTCTAATTACTCACTAAACAGCTTCTTCTGCACGCAGCCCTGGGCTCAATACTGCTCTCGAAGAGTCATCCACAAGGCGTCATTAATACGCCATCTGTCCAGAGCTTTTTATCTGATCGCACGTTCAGGAAATCATCATGACTCTGTCCTGAAAAACTTATAGGCATAAATCCTCGTCCTGACAGATTGTCGCTGTCATTCAGACTTTTAAATTTTATATAGTACCATAAGGATTCTTATAACTTTTTCATAGATGGTACTTTTTTCACTGACGTCAAAATATAATAGTTTGTCGCCATATAATTTTCGAGAAAAATGAGTTTAATCACCCGTTTGATTTGCTAACTTGAGATACAAACTCAAGGAGTACCAAAAAGGAACAAAAACTGGGTAAAGCTCGCACCACATTTTCAGTAACCCCTTTAAAATCATTCAGCCCAGTTTATAGTAGCGAACCCAGCAACCTTTGGTACCTTTAACGAGGTACCTGTCACTGTAATGGGGAGAACTGAGTCTCCGTAACGATAAACTCTGTCTAAACTTCCATCTATTTGACTCAAATGCCAGTATAAATAAGTGGGTGATGAAGTACTGGGCAGTGCCCTATTCCCTTCTGGGAAAGTCATGCAGTCGATTAGTAATCAATCTCATGGAACCTTTCAGTAGATTTTTCTATCGGACGAGGCTTGATAGAATCGTTTGTCGTTCTCTCAGCTTTATTATCAATCTAAATAATTGGCAAAAATCGACGAAAAAGGAAATCTTGTTGTGTCTTCTATGTCATTGTCACCTCCCTTGTCCTGCTGCTATGCCAACCCAACCTTTTCAAAATCTCGTCCTGTTGATGATCAAGGAATATTTCCGCAAAGAAGTCGTCCACAATTATTTTCATGAGGTCTAACTTAACTAATGAAGGTATAGGTCAGATTACCGCATTTAGTACGTTTACAAAATCTATTTTACGAGTTCAGGAGCCGTATTTTTGTTCGTAATTACTCATTCTGTCAGTGTGAACTCGAAGTTTTCTCACCAAAAAAACCCAACAAATGCTCTTTCTATAAAGAAGACAGCACAAATTTGTTTCGTTGACATTTCATCCATCTTACGAGCTTTTTTTAACAACATCCGTAGTGAATTCAACTCGTGCTCGTCTTTGCTGTAAAACAGTTGCAGCGTACCTAAGTCATTTGCAGTTGTCTGTCCCATACATCCGTTATTATTCAGTTTCTGAGCTGAACAGTGGCTGCATCCCTTTGTCATCCTAAAGTCATATTCGTTCACTACAATTGATTTTGAAGATTAGCCTCTAATCACCTGCTACTCAAAACAATCCATCAACAACTTGTTTGCGCTGCAGCAATTCCAGCTGATGGTGAGCGACAGACCACCTGCTAGTAAGCAGAGGAGACATGATAGATGATATCATTACCTGAAACACGTTCGCTGAGTTATAGGCAAAGCTATACGATTTCCTCCACGCTCCCCTCTTCCTGCCCTCCCACGTAGAGTGGGAAACCGATGCGACACCATGACTGTCGTCCAACCTTCCTACCTTATCCATCCCACTATCCATAAAACAGTCTAGGCCAATAATCATAGCACGGACTGAATGTTCATTTTCTATCTTTATGATTGCACTGGTGGTATATCAGCATAGCTGATTATCTACTATCTACTCGATTTTTTTTAGGTTTAATTGAGTTCACCCTGTTAGTAAGATGACTCTATTCTTTCTTTGGCGTCTAGTGATAAAAACTTGAAGGCCCTACCCAAAAAAGCCTCCACGAGAGCAAAATGAGTGGGAATTTTTTTAGCTTGTTTCGCTAACGGGTATCTTTCATTCCATTGATTTTCATGTCGTCCATTGCCATTCAGAAATGTCGTCCATGCCTACTTTGAATTGTAGAGCCACCCTCCGACGCATAGAAAATTCTAAGGCCGGAATGCTCTGGTAAGATTAATTGGCTTCGTGGTCATGCGGAATAGTCGTTTGTGCTCAAGCTGAGCCACCTTCATTGCAGTTACATCCTGGGCCCAAAAAGGGCCGACCACACTTCTGAACTGCAACTTTTCACTAACAACGCAACATTCTACTTTTTAAACTCTTTCTTAACTTGCTTCAGATAGCTATATCGCTATATATTCAGGTTTTCCCTCTTCAAAAGCAGTTTGTGTTGGTTCGATTCTTTCCTTTTCCTACTGTGTCTGATTTTGTTTGCTAAAAAGCGGAAAGTAAATAAAAGGGTTCTACTTTGGTCAATGTCTCGCTTAGCTCTCAAGAATATCAGATATCCTCTTCGCTTCTAGTTTTATCCTTCTTGGCTAATGAGCTCCCAGTCCTGTCCTCACCTTTCTACTTTCCTCGCGCTTCTAAATGGCACCTACGACTTTTACCAACCTTGTCATAGACAAACAACTTATAAATTCCTAAAGGCACAGTTCACGATACCATAGGATGAATTCGAGGCTCCCTCATATACCATATCTGACGCTATCAGGTCGCCCAAAATGGCCGATATAGGGCGTTATAAAGGCTCAAAAATTGCACCGTTGTATCGTTGGACGAGTTATACCGGCACTGTGGAGGCTGCAACAATCATGAGGCAGTTCTGCGCCTTCCGCTTTTTGAACAAAAAGGGGTACTTCAAAATTGTCGTGAACTGTGCCTCCAAGGGCAAATGTGTCCACAACTCAAAAACACAGCGTAATGATTTTTGGGTCCCTTATCCAGCATCCGCACAGTTTTCCCTCTCCTAGCTCACTATCAAATGTCACATCCATTAGACTTTGAGAAGCTCACAGTAAGAATTCGATATTTGCCTGTTATACTCATTTCCAACCGGTGTTTTCAGGCACTGCTCTTATGCAAGAGAATTTCGACCCTTTTTCTGAGTATTATATCTTTGGCGTATTTTTGATTATTAACTCTTTGAACTGAATGAACGAAATACTTCAAATCAATTTTTGAAAGCATGATTTCTGCCTGAAGAATAAAAAACTTTGTCCTCACATAAACTATGTGACACTCTAATTTTTTCAACAAAGCAGCTGTCACCGCCAACAATCTCCCTCTGTCTCGTAAGTGCAGTGGTACTTCGCTAAATGCGAATAAAAATTTCCTACTTGAATTTCAAGATGCCCTGTCACGGAGTTACTAGGGTGACGTATCCAATATATTTTCCTTGCTTTCGCCGGCTCCTGATGGGCTTCAGAATGATGGTATAGAGCCGGGGATCAACTCTGTCCTTAAAACCAACTGCTTCATTTGAACGCTGACAGAGTACATAGAGGCTAAGCATAATTGAGTAAATGTAGGATAGACAGTCACTGCGTGGGTAGAGCTTGCATCATGTGAATTTAGAATGACAGCTCCAACTACTTGAACTGAAAAGTGCTATGTTATAAGTCCTATTGTTTGAATATGTGTCATTAATCAATAGAAAAAGTCAGAACCCGGAGCAGAAAATCACTCTTCAGTACCTTTTACTGTTGCCAATCAATCTCACTCGTAGAGGCTTGAATGAATCATTCTTTCCTAACTGTATTCTTATAGGTTGATGCATAACTATTGCGGATTCTTTCGCGAATATTGAATTCGGGATTTGATTGGAATAATCTTCTTCCTTTCCTTAAAGGAAATATGTCTGGAAAGTCATCTTCATACATGCCACATTATGCTCTATTAATTCGAAAAAGGTTGGCGGGTGGCACAGTCATAAAGCCATCTCAACAAACTTCTCGGCGATGGAACAGTCAGCCAAAGTCGAATAAGGAGTGGAATCTGCTTCTAAGTTCGTCCTAATTACAAACAGAAACTCCTATGGAATAAAACGTCAACGGTCCGCTGAAAAATTGGCTGCCGAATAGAACTTGGACGACGAAATGGATGACTTGATGTCCGGCGTCGAGGTGTGGATCGCCTCCAAGAATATAAACTTCTTCGCCTGTGGAATCCGATTTCTTAGCAAATGGGTAGCAGTGCTTGACGTAGATGGTGGATATGTTCCGGAATAATTATCTGAACGTGTCTTTGTTAAGTATTTTTATCGTTTTTGAAAAAAAAAATTTCGAACAAAATCCGCAATAGTTATGCATCAACCTAACACTTTACAAGGAAACCGTATACATCTGCTTTTTCTTGTAGCAGCTGTTCCATCCGTACACCTCGTTGGCTAATTTGGTTTATGTCCGCGAAAGTTTTCTTCTAATTCGATCTCTAACTATGCCATGACATCCTCAAAGATTAAGTTGGTTCGCCTTTGAAAAACCTTCGGCTGTTCTGTTTCCTTCAGGTACGACGCCCCGTCCGGTTTTTTGCCCCATTTACTACCTCATGTCAATGCTTACGTACTCGCAGCGCGTTCCAACTTCTTTTCTTTTCTCTTTCTTCTTTCTCTTCTTTCTTTCGTTCTCTTCCTAGGGATGGTCAGTTCTTGAAGTTACTAGCATTCAAAGATACTTACAGGGACCTCAAATGAAGGGTAAGGTCTCCATTAGAGGGTTCAGTACATATTATTTCTTGCAGACTCATGAGCCTGTCTTGAATGAAGCCTCATGATATTCACAAGTGTTGCAGAGCGTGTAAACCTTGTAGGAAATGAAATCTCAGACCACGAGTTGACCCCTTCTCTGAAATACCTAAGATCTTCATGCTTTGATTAGAAATCGACGAGGCTCTTGAGTGTTTGAATGAAATTCAATGAGAAAGTTGATATTCACGCGAAGAAATCACCTTGGCTGCAGAGGTATGGCATACTAGATTAGATGTTTAGAGTGGGAAAGTTTTTAGTCATTTCAGTTATAAACACTGAAGCTATGTTTGCCTAGATTGAATTACGCATCCAGTCCTTCCATTCAATGTTTTCATTAAATTATTCATCATTGCAGTTTTCCATCGATCCGCAAGAGTGTCGTCGCATTCATTCGTTCCCTACTTCGTCCATGAACCCCTTAATGAAATAGTGAGATCAATGATCTTCTCTGGTTTACTTATTTAGTTCGACTAATCTAAAGTTTGGGTTTAGTGAGAGATAAGCTTCTACTCGGAGCCAAAACAGCACCGCACTTATGAATCGGAGGGCTTTGTCCTGCTTACCCTTCCTTGCAGAGTAGATGAAGCCACCCAATCGTCGAGCTATGGGCAGTCAGTCTCAATAATAGTTGACGAGCTAGGCCCGACCGTGTAGTGACTCCTTCTCCTTCCAAAAGAGTTTGACAAAACAAATGGAAAAGAGACCTCGGCTAGAGGTGTTTCTGCCCTTGATCCTACCGAAGAATGTTCTTTTGAGTGGTGTCAGATCTGCATAAAAAGGTAATTGCACTGCTTCAAACATAGGCTGACTTCTGAAAACCGTAGCTGGCCCGAAACCTCATTCGAACTCATGTAATACTTTTTATGGAAATTGGTGACGTTACGATGAGTTTGAAACCTTTATCTCAGCAAGTAGATCTGCTTGAATAGAGTGGAGTATTCTGGCCTTCATCGATCCCCCTTTGAGATGCATATCCGCATTCGGCTTCTATACAGATTTGTTGGGGCTTGGAATGCATATGTGGTCTACACAGTGAACAAAGGGGTACAGTTGATGTCCATGTCGGTGCTTCTACTCTCCCAGACGAGTCTGGTACTTCGTAACCATGCTGGGTGAAAGTAAGGGCTGATTGGTCTGGTTAGAATGTGCACGGAAATCACTCACGTGATATGAGACTTCAACATATTCTTCCAAGCCTCCTGAGAATGTATACTAAATCGCAGCATCTTATTACTCAGAGCTTATCCCCCATCCCGTTCAGAAAAAGTAAAATAGTATGTTATGAGTTTTATTGCTAGAAGATGTATCATTCCGCTTTTTTTCTGTTGTGATGAATAAGTCATACGTTGTTTCGTATAACAACTTAATCAACCTCCTGCATGCAACATTCATCACTCTTGCCGCTCTGGAAAAACTTATTCGCCCTCAACCCTGCTGCGGATAACCGAATATGAACGATCTTGACAGGTTCATTAGTATCGCAATTACTCTGCTGCAGAGTATTGCCCATCTCGGTGGTGATGTATGGGAGCGGCTCGAGAGTTCCCATTCATTGCTTCCTCCACCCAGACTGCCGAACTCGGCTGCGTTTCCTTCTGATATGCTTCTCTTTCTCATTTTTAGTGCGCAGATTTTTCGCCTCACAGGTAATCACAACTGGTTCGCATAGATCAGGGCTTATGGAGGGCTCAAAATGGCCCGATGCCACCGGAAGGAATTCGTCGATAGGGCTGCTGTTAGTACCCCTGCCTGCGCACCGAACCTGGCCTTGACAGCACAAACTATTCGCTCCGAAAAAAAAACCTATAGGGGTACTAAAGTTGTAACCAAAATTGAGCTTGCTCTAGAAGATCGTAATAGGCTATACATTTATGAGAGTTCCTCAGCATGAGTACATCCCAAAGGGATCGATCAATACTGCATGTTCTATACTTCTCCAATTTCCTCATCTCTCGTCACAATTTTCTAGGATACTGTAACTCTAATAGGGAAGAATTATTTTCTTTTTCTGCCGATGTCGTTCAGTCTGGGCACATAACATTGCGCTTGGACATATGGGTTGTACATCACAACAATGTGGAGTGCCGTTCTTTCGAATGTTCGAAGGGGAGGCCTTGCACTTGTGACAAGCTTGTCGTGCAGAGTACCAAAAAAGTGTCATGCAAACTTTAGTCAGAACGTCCATTAGCTGGATGAAAGCTCTCAAATCATCGCTTCACCTTTGATTTCTATTTATCAAAAATCATTCTCGAAGATTATCTTGCAGGATCAGGTCCCTCGATATCAAAAGAGGTCTCTATCACTGTCGTACTTACTCATGAATGCCTGTAAAAAATCCGCCGCAATAGACCTAGGAGACCTTTTTTTCCAAATTACTTCATTTATCAAGTTGCAACCCTTGTAACACCACTTTTCAGGCATTTAAAGCAACACTGTGGCCCACATGGTCACTGCACTGAAATGAGAGAAAAGAATTTCAGTCTTCCTTCTCTTTCTTCCTGTTCTTCTTCAAAATTCCTTTTGTTTCAGCATCTTTTCACGATTTCTCATCCTTTGCTAACCCGAACAGCTTCTACAAAGTCTGTAAGTAGTACAAATAGTACAACTACATAACTCCTGAAGGGCAGTTCACCATAAGAGCGGTTTCTGAGATCCCCCCTAGTGTGATGCTGTGGTCTCCAAGGAGCCTGTGAGACATTGTCGGTTCAGGGTTGAGAAGTAACCTCGACAGACCGCTATAAAGGTTCAAATCCCGCTTGACCGACGTACACGTTCGAAAATGGCAGTGCCAGGATAACCTTTTGAGACAGTGTCATTCACAATGAAGCATCAGGACACCGACGGGTAGTAGCCTATAGGAGGAGACCCAGACGACTACAGAGATGCAATCTCGTCCGGCTCCCTTTCTTGCTACTTTTTTGAAGCCTTATATTTCGTAAATTTCGTCGTAATTCGCCATTTTGCACTATTCCGCGTCATAATTTCCATTATTTCACTCAAGCTTGATTGCTCAGAATTATCGTTAACCAGGCCTTTGAGAGGCATTTTTTCTCACTTTTTTCTTACTCCCGTCCAAGCTCTCGGGTAGATATGGTTGGGGAAATAAATGATAAGCAAATACAATAATGAAAACCAAGGAGATCCGGATTAGGTTTCCGCGAAGAGCTATATCGTGTATACCAATTTGCGTGACAGGTTTTTGTCTTTGGCTACCTACAAATGCTAAACCATCGAAACTTCGTTTATCGCTTACCTTTACCATTTCCATCAAGGCGAAAACCAACGCTAAAGGCTTTGCTCGCTTACAGGTTAGTTCTCTCGACCGGAGCCAGCATAGGTCCCCCGTTATCCTGTGTTTTGGCCATCGTATTCGCCATTTCTTGTATGACCAGTTACCGTAATCCCTATCACAAGCTTCAATCACAATGGACCACATAGGACCACAATCGGTCACATCAACTTCCAATGAAGGAAACAATCGAAAGCCTAATGCTAGTCTAGCCTCAGTTTACCGAGACATTTCTGAAAGTGTTGGGAATTGGCAGGAAATCACTAAAATCTGGGGTCAAAGTACTTGGAAACTCCTCTCCCATTCAGGCGGGTTAACCTCCACTGCCAAATTGAATCCTCATCACCTGCAAATTGCACTACTCGATTAGGGAAGACGGAACATTCACCTAGAACTGGATGAACGCTACAAACCGCGCGGCGAAATTCGTGGTGATTGAACTCTAGCGCCTAACATTGGAACACAAATTTAAAGTGGGATAGATAAGTAGTATCAGCTGGCCCTACTTATCCAATCTACATGAAACCCGTGCCTCAATGATAGGCGCCAAAGCCGTTTTTATCCCCAGAATTCCGTCGCGCCGTTTGCCGCGTCCATCCAGTTCTGGGTGAATGTACCCATACCCCTCGATTAGTTCAGACAAGTTCTTGGACCAGGACAATAATCTTTCCACCGTTTAACAACTGCTGTTGACTTCAGCTCTACTCTGGATCCTCCGAGTAATTTTAATGGGATCCACTGTCGCCAAATACCTTCCTCCTCGATCACCGTGTGAAGAAGTAAAGAGCGCATTGAATAAAAGCAGTCAGGGAGGTGTACATTTCAATACAGCATTTCTTACTTTCTCCTTCAAATCTTTATTGTCTTTAATCATTCTTCTCTGATCATTCGTCATAACCATTCGCTTGATCGGCTCCAGAGGCGTAATAAGGCGTGATCCTATAGGTACGAGCCTCAGGCTCCTTTAGCTCAAGGCAGAAGCTCTGTCATTTCAATGGAGCCCTTTTAGGAATGCTCTTTATGTGTCTGCAATACGAGAAGATCCTATTTTACAAAGCTTTTTTATGTTTTCGTAAAATGATACATCTGAAGCTACAGTAGCTGTCTCACGATTATAATTGAGAGAGCGAGAAGATCCTCTTAAAAACTCTATATAATGGCTGGTTCGTTCTGAGAAATGGCATATTCTCTTGCATCCGAGAAAAAAGACCCTAATAACCAATTCTCTGGAAAGATGCATCGTCCAAAGCCATATGTTCTACCCTATTCAAAGGCTAATACGTGCCTCTGAATAGACTCAAACATAGCGCTCTTTGTAGGAGTGTGACTGCACTCTCACAACGACGTTTGGCTCATTCAAACAGGTCCTCTGTCATAGCGTCATTTTCACAACTCACATAATCNAATCCTTTTCCTGTCTCCCACTGAACTCACACTGTTGTTACCTCGGAATTTGCCCTCCTTTTTCAGTTTGATCGAGCCGTGCACCGCCTTTACGCCGATCCGGGACAAATCTGTGCCAATCAGCTAGCCGATCGCCTTTTTCAACGCCTCTATTGGGCATTTCGAACTATACAATTTAAGATTTTTTACAAGAACGAAGGTCAGTTTGTGGTTTTCGACAGAATGTAGCCATTGACTGACATGTCCTTTATAGAGCTGGACGTGGAAGAATTCACCGAACGCTGTGACGTCGGCGTACGACCGCCGCCGCTCGAGGAACTCGCCAGAACGACGCGATTCAATCGTCGGTGGATCAAGTATATGTACGCTAAATTCAAAAATGTAAGCACAATCCTATCGAGTACGTCAAGTGGTCACAGGAGGACTCGAGAAGAAGATTTTTTGTTTGCTGTCAGTTCTTTCCACGATAGAATAATTTCCAGTTGTTACACACGAAAGGGGCTTCCCTTGTGCTGCTCCCTTGTCATCTCTCCTTTCGCTTTTCTCCTATCACTGAAGAAATGTCGGCATTTGCATGACAGTCTTCCCCTCGACATTTTTATGACAAAATTGTTATTTATGTTCAAAGTATAGAACTTCAATGGCAGGTCGAGCAAGCCAGATTGCAACGATGTGGACATCAGTTGGTCGCCATTCCTCTTGTTTGCAAACAAAATGTCCCATTAATAAAGGCACAGCTCACGATAATTCTGAAGTATCTAGTTTGTTGAGGGAACCATGGTGCAAACAAGGCAAGGGTGACGAAGAAATTCTAAAATCGGCGGATTTGGAAATACAAGGTTTTAGAAAAAGTCTCTTCCACATATGCGTTCTATTCGTCGGCGTTCTGACGCTTCATTGTGAATGATGCAGCCTCAACAAGGCCATTATAATACGGATACTTTTGAGTGTGTACGTCGGCCAAAATTGTTTTGGAGCCACTGTTACGCCCTTTAACGTCCCTTTTTCGGCCCAGCAATGTTCCATGTGCTATCCTTGAGGGCCGCATGTTTACTCAGGAAGAAATCTCATTAGTCATTTCTAATGTGAGCTGTGCCTTTGATTGGAAACAGGTGCGTTGCATTGTGCAGGCCAGTTACACATCTATACAATAGGGTTTGAGAACGATAGAGGCGGATCTCAAGGGGATTTAAGCGGACGAGCTAATTTATACTTTGCTGCTTTGGAGCAGTGCTTAATAGAGCTAGTAGTACTAACGGTGTGAGCATATACGCCCAAGGAACGTGATG
>UZAF01019626.1:0-22614 GCA_900617895.1 Haemonchus placei | reverse complement strand
CAAATCTGGGTTCCAAATCTGCGAAACGATTCTGGGAACAAAGTTATGGGCCCCTCTCCCCCGAGTGTCGTGCGCCGCTTTTCTGCTTTCATATGCGACCCACTGAATTTGGGAGGTTGCCCCAGGTGGAATGAGCACGTTCACCTCCTTGCCAGTTGGCAAAGCGCTCTGAATGGCCTCATAGTCCTTGAACGGCTCCATGAGTCGACGATCAGTAGGGTTGATGGCAAATCTGTCGATCCAACGCATGACCTAACCCAATCCAGCATAAGTTCGTTGCTCATCATGTGGGTTGTACTGGCCCTGATCTCCAAGTTAGAAGCGCGGAAACAACCTTTAGCCGGAAAACGTCCGTTAGGTTCCTGTTAGAGCAACCGTTTTAAAAATGTGAGTTTATTTACACATATTTCCTCGAAAACACCAACTTGCATTACAACATAAAGTATTTTACTAAATGACTATCGGTAGATAGGGTTGGCATAACAGTGAAAGAGTGAGATGTTGCCGGAACAGACTGTACAACTCTTCCCACCTTCTTCTGACGCCTTAAATTTAGGGTTGTGGCCGGATGCAGCTCCTTCACGAAACCGCTTTGATCGGCGTTGCACACTGTATCCAATGGCCGATTCTCCATTTCTAGAATTTACAAGCCCATCAATGTAGCTGTAAGGTTGTCAACGACTGTCAGGCTGTCAACGAGTTTCACGCTGTCAGCGACTGCACACATGAATTATGCATGTCATGAGAAAATTCACCTTTTTTCACATCCAAAACAAATGCTTGAGCCTCACGAGAAATGCGATCTTTGTCAAGAAACCCTTTCCTTGAGGTGAACGTAGGGATACGGCGAGACACAACACCACAGCTCGACCTGAAGCCCTGGATCCACCTATGGCTGGCCTTGAATTTCTTCTTTATGGAGCCTTCCTTGTTATTTTGAGCGCCATGCGGTGGATATCGCTGTCATGCAATGAGATTTCCACATTCATTTTCGCGATTACCTCTTCCTTCAACAAATCGGCCAATCTGCGAAGCCCGACAACTCGATCTGCTCGCTTTGCACCTAACATTTACAACCATGTAAGGCATCATATGTGGTCGAAAAAGACTTATCCGAATGCTCACGGTCTCGCTCAATTCCTCTCAACTTCCTCAGGTGGTGTTCCGTCGTGATGAAACGGAACTTGCTCTTCATGCACGAAAGTGTGCGGCTTTTCTTAGTACTTGAGCGATAGAAGGCTATGGCCTCATCCACCTGCACCATAAAATTGGAGATCATGGATAAAATTCTAAAGTTGAAGGTTACCTTCTCCTTTGATACCTCCGCCTCTCCGAAAAGGTAAAAAGTTCCCTCTCGGGAGGCACTGGGTCCGTCATCGCCGTCGCTCCCATCCGGAGTCCGGAGAGGATCATTATGATCTTCTTCCACGGCCTCGTCTTCCTCTCAATCAATGACGAGATTGTCGTACATAGCATCGCGAAGTATAGATGATACTTTCTCTATTACCTTCTGTTCCTTCCTGAATGGTGTTTGAGTTATGTCGCAGGAGCCAAATTCCTTCAACAAATGGAAGACGACCACTTTTGGGTAGAATATATAGCTGATAATATGTTGGGACACTTTGATCGAATAAATGTTTTGATCGTGAGTTTCTGTCGAATATTCCAGATTGCTCAAAACTTCTTGCTCAAAATTTTGCAGTGATATTTTGAGCAAAGCTTTCGCAACTCTTCCCTGCTGGACTTTGCACCAGTATTCGTTGTGTATGAGCATTGCTGTTGTTCCGTTAATATGAAGGAGGGCTGTAGATAGTCTATATGACGCGCAAATATGTTTTGCAAGCGTTTAGGGCACTTTTTATAAAAAGCAAAACAAGCAGATGCATCAAGGAGTCGACTCTCCGTGTCGCGCCTACCAGTCCATCGTCCTCCCAACTCGGCCATCTGTGCACATTCCGGCACTGTTTGGGTCGCATATGAAAGCAGAAAAGCGGCATGACACCCGGGGGAGAGGGGCCCATAACTTTGTTCCCAGAATCGTTTCGCAGATTTGGAGCCCAGATTTAAAATCACCGTTTAGAAGAACTTACGTTGGTATACATCTCATTTTGAATGGCCACTACGACCTAGTACCCTTCCCTTGTTAGTGCCAAGAAACCCTTTCTTGAGGTAAATGTGGTGATGCGGTGGGATGTGACCCCACTAGACTCGAAACCTTACATCCATGAACGACTTCCTTCAGTGTTGGTTTCTACAGGGCTTTCACTGTTGATTTTCAGCGTCATGCAGTGAAAATGACTGTAATGCAATTAGATTCCTATATTCATTTCATGATAACTTATCCATTCACCTCATTCGCTAATAGGCCGAAAGATCGGTTCGCTCGTTTTGCACCTTATAGTTACAACAGCATGAGGCATCATAGCTTGTCGAAAATAGACCAATTCGTAACCTCACGATTTCTCTCATTCCCCCTTTATCCTACTGTATATAACGCGCTAATGTCCGTGTGTGGGTGTGTATATGTGTGTATATTTGTGTATGTGTGCGTGCATGTGTGTATATGTGTGTATATGTGTGTGTATGTGTGTTTATGTGTGTATATGTGTGTATGTGTGTATGTGTGTGTGTCCGACCGGAAAATCATACCCTCTGTCCCTGTGGGCTTAGAGCGTTCGAATTTGGTAAGAGTACAGGCGGCAGGAACACTTATAGTGGGTGGCAGGACCGGACCCCGCCCACGGTGGGCGGGGTTTGAGCAGAAATTCATAATGTCTGTCCCGTGGACCTAGAAAGTTTGAATATGTTAGGGTTACAGTAAACAGGAACACTTATGGTGGTTGGAAGGAGCGACTCCCACCCACTCAAGCGGTGTTTGCGCGAAAATTGTCAATTTGACCCTAGAGCGTTTAAAATTGGTAGGAGTACAGGTGACAGGTTGGAACACTTATGGTGGTGGCAGAGCCGGACCCCGCCCACAGGGGACGGGGTTTCGCGAAAAATCATGACTCCTCTCCCCGTGAACCGTGAACCTAGAGCGTTCAAATTGGGAAGCAATGCAGTCGGCAGGATGGGAACACTTGTCGGGTGAAAGCACCGGGCTCCGTCCACATGGGCGGGATTTGCGCGAAAATTGTCATTCTGGCCCTAGGGCGTTCGAGCTCGGTAGGGTAACAGACGGCACGATGGAAACACTTATGGTGGGTTGCAGGACCCGACTCAACCCAAAGTGACGGGGTTCCTCATGGGAGTAAAGGAGGCAGGTGTGGAACACTGACGATGGAAGAGGCATTATAAAACAAGATCCATCCACCAATTAAATCCAACGCCTTTGTTATTTACGATTTAGCTTTGACTCTTTGATATGTTTCATTCGACAAGAAAGGTAAGTTCGGTGATGGGTACCGACTAATAGTACTAATTTTTAAGAAAATGAGAATTGGTTCATCTCTTGCTACCAGATTGCGACCGCTACCTCACTAATTTCTCTTCGCATCGAGATCATTCTTGACAAAACTTATCCGACCGCTGATAATCCTGGATTCTCATTTAATGGTATTTCCGTAGAGAAAGGAAGATCGCTAGAGACATCTGATAATGGTATGGCTCGAAAACATTTGTAAATACCATTCATGGTTTGGTTGCCTATTAACTGAACCATGAATGGGTCACTATTTTTAAAATGAAAGCAACAGATTGAGACTTCTAATTATAGGCATAAGCATCGGCTCATGTTGAATACATCTCCTATCCCATCCAGTCCTCTGTCGAAATTCGTGTTCCGAGAAATATCATTCGTTCCAAATGAGAAGAGGTCGATTTGCCGATTATTACAACCCGACAAAAGGTAAGAAGCCCGGAGTTAGCCGGGTGGCCCGACTGGTTTCTTCAGATGACACTCGGTCGTAATGAAACAAAGCTTGTTTCTCATGCCGAGGAGGCGCAGCGCCTTTGATGTTCAGAGTAAAGAAGGCTACGATCCTTTTACCTGCACGATGAAATCGAGGCTCATGGGCTGAATCACTAAGTTGGAAGCTACGTTTCCTTTCAAATCCCTATGTCCCCACAAACGTACGAGATTCCTCTCGTCATGGATGAGTCCATCGCTTGTGTTGCCATCAGGAGACCCAGGAAAATCATTGTGATCGCCTTTCACGGACTCATTTGAGGCTCTCATGACCTTATTACAGAATATTTCGCTGGCAATATTTTGAAGAGCGTTTTGATCCCATGGATTAAGCACGTTTCTCCCAAAATCCTCGGAAGCCCACTTCAGGCACATGTTCTAAGTTCGTCTTTGGCTCGAGTGGAGCTCTATCCCAGTCGACCGTAGGGAGGCTAGAAAAATTCCGCGATATCATTTTTTTCAAGTGATCCTGAAATATGTGGGAGCTCCGTAGATAGCCAATACTGCGCGAAAAATTGTTTTGCAAGCGTTCAACACGCATGTAACGGAAAAGCAAAACGAGCGCATAGACATGTATCTGACCCTTCGTGTCGCGCCTACTGGTCCACTACCTTATCATTTGCGCCACCGTTGCCCAGCAAAGCTTTTGCTCGAGTCGGTCATCTGTTCAGTACAGTACACTGGTGTAACACAGGGAGGAGTCGGCTCCATAACTTTGTTCCTAGAATCGTTCAGCAGATTCGCGTTCGAAACCACATTGAGCGCGATACATTTCATCCTGAATGACAGCTATGACCAAGTATCATTCCCCCGAAACATCAAAAAATCACAACCTTGTTCTAGAAGGCGAAAAATTTCGGTTGCAGGCTATCGAAGGAATTTATACTCTAAGAATTTATCTTATTTTATACATATAAGCAGATCGATACTCCAAAGTATAGGCATGAGCATCAGCACATTTTGATTAACATTTGCACGTCCTTCTAGACCTCTGTCAAATTTCGTGTTCTGGAAGGTGTTTTCTTTCCAAATAAGGAACGGCCGATTTGTTGATTACTACAACTCTGTCATAGGGAGGAAAGCCCGGCGCTAGCGGGGTGACCCGACTGGTGGAACTATAATATGAGAACACAGTAGAGAAATACTCTATATAAACCACAAATGTCTGTGTTTGTCGGTTTGTCTGTTTGTTTGTCTGCTCTGCTTGTAGCCATCCTATACGGACCCTTGTGGAAATCGAACTGGAGCAGCCTAACCAGATCGGAAAAAGTGGAGAATGAGCCGAGCTACATGAAAACACGTGACCCAAGCTGGGTTCCGCTCACTAGAGGCGGGTGTGCGCAAAAAAGTGTAGTTCACCGGAAACCTACAACTTCTGTTCTCCTTAGCCTAGAGTGTTCAAATTTGGAAGGGTTACAGGCGGCAAGACGGGGCACCAATGAAGACACCAACCACTGGAGGAAGGGGGGGGGGGTGGCGTGCGCGAAAATCTGCAATTTGGATACGGACCTTTGAATTTAGTAGAGTTAGGGGCGGTGCTGGTGCGAAATTAGTCATTTTTGACCTAGGGCGAACAAATTCGGTAGAGTGATAGGTGGCAGGATAAGAGTACTAATGGAGGGTGGCAGGACTATAATCCGGAGAGGTGGTGAGGGCGAGGGATCAAGTAGAGAATCCAAAATTGAAGTTCCATCTAAAGACCTTGTAGGTTATGTAGCATTAATTCATAATTTGGCTCTTTTGACATGTGTATCCTACCACACAATACGCCGATATGCTTAGATATCAATTTACTGCGTAACTGACCGCCCGATCGCACTTTTGTTCCTTTTGATCGTACGGTGTTCCGACTCTGAGAAAGTTGGAGAGATGTGGTAGGCTTATAACTGTAAATGTAACGATCGATAATAGCAACAGATTTTGACCAGTGTAGTTTTGTACTACTTGATGTGGGGTTGTATATAACAACTCATTTTTCGAGGAGAAAAGGGAGGGACGAATGATAGATCTCAGTGAAGCATTCTAAGCTCCACATAAGGAGGAGGGGAGAGTTTAAAATTAGGAGGGGCTGTCCATAGAGTGTTTATCGTTTAGCTAGCCTAAGTTTTCATCCATTTGCTTCATCAGTGCAGAACACCTATGTCTTCAAAAATAAAGATTTGTGTAGAATTTCTACGCTCACAAGCTTATCACGAATTTTGCGTAAAATTTCATCAAACAACATAATGGCCACCGAGATCGTCGAATGGCATGTTGTCAAACGCCTGCTCCGACGAGGCGGGTGCATGACAGTAGTGCGAAGAAATTTTCACCTCGTTTTCGGTTAAAATAGGTGTTTCACAGTGGTAAGGGGTTAAACAAAGTGGATGACTTCAGAGCGCTTTCTGTGAATGAGAAAGGAATTGTCTCGGTTTATATATAGAGACATAAACGAATGTAGATGGTCGTCAAGCGCAGTTTGCTGGAAGTATAAACTCTCGATAGACGGCTTATGACGTTGTTAGTTGTGCGGGGCAACACTTCATCATTTCTCGAGAGAGAGTGGTTACGGTGTTGCTAGGACATCACGCTTCAGGGAGTAAAATTCATTTATTAAAAGCCATGAGACGCGCACGGGATTGTGTGCACGCCAACCGGTAAGGTTGAATCCTCCAAAAGAGCGAGGCGTGTAAAGAGTTGGGCGGAACTAGGAATGAAATAACAACTTTGTTCCAAATCGTTCCAAATCGTAATCATTACTTACTATATAAGAAATAATCACCAATACTTACGACGTGTGAAGGATTCGCGTCCATCTTTCTATCTGTCACGAAATCCTTTGTCACCTGAGGAAGCAACTGGATAGGTCCAGTCAAGTTTGGTTTGGGTGTGGTACAGGGTGGAATTAAAAGAGCACATAAGAAGATAACAGAGCTCGATAACAGGGGCGAATTATTCACAGGCATGGAAGGTGCGAGGGGGAGAGCTTCATACTCAGAGCATCACAGACACTGGAAAAAACGAGAAGAGTTGAGAAATGAGTTGACAAATGGAACATAGAAGACGCAGTTGCGATTAGCGGAGCGTTCTAGCAGTAGGCTGTAATTTCCATGTAATTCATAATTCGATTCCACCGCAGGCTACAAACCGGATTTTCGAGGATTGACGCTCAAGTTGAAGAGCTAATAACTCTGTTTGATGAGTTCTTTGTTGTAACCTTTGGTGGGTGAATGGCCAGAAAAGAACAATAATGAGTAGCAAAAAATAATAGCACCGGTCGGATCGCCAGGCTAACGCCCGGTTTTCTTCACTTTTGTAAAAACTGATATGCCTTATCAGAATTGTCATTCCTCCTTTCATTTTCGGCAGTTGGGGTTTAGTAGCAGCCCCATGTCGAGTAGTATAAATTGTCCGTGACACCTACCAGCATAGTTTCCAAATTCCTGTCATGTAAAACATACGAGGAAGCGGTTCAGTGGTTTGGCATTCGTCAAAATCTGAACTCTATCTTACAAGGGAACGATACTAGGTCGCAGTGGCCATTCAAGATCAGATGTATACTGACTTGACTTTCAAACGTTTATCTCAAATCTAGATCCAAATTTGCGAAACGATTCTGGGAACTAAATTACGGGCCCAGTTTCTCCAGGTGTCATTTCACTTTGTTGTTTTTCTACGAGAACCAAGCAGTGCTTAAACGCGCAGTTGGGAGGACGACGGACTGGTAGACGTGACACGGAAGATTGAATCCTTGACGCATGCACTTGTTTTGCTTTTTTATAAAAAGTGTCTTAAACGCTTGCAACCTTCACGCATCATATAGACTACCTACAGCCCTCGTTCACATTTATGGAGCACCAGAAATGCTATTACAAGTAAATTATTTCGTCGGCTCCACAGACCGAATAGGGAGCGGCTCCCGGCACTCGAGATGTGGTCAAGAAATTCAGCAGCTCCATGCACTTCCAAAAGAGGGCTGTTGGATGACTCGTCAGGCTATAACGCATTTGGATGGAGTAGTCTATGGGTAGAAGTGAGCTGGTACAATTCTGCTGTCAATTTATGCAAAGATACTATCGAAGCAATGTGAAAAATAGTTCATCACACCGATCACTCTTTCATGCACAGTTCCCGTCTAGATGACATGAGAAACAGTATTGAGCAGGAGTTTCGAATTTTCCCGGCTCTGTATCCAGGTACCCTGCTGCAAACCATGAATGAGAAAGGAACTCTTCGAATCTGGGCGCGCCAAGCAAGAAGTACGCTAGTGAGATAAGGCAAATTATGGAGTTGCGGCTGCTCACGTGGAAGTTCAGATTATGAACAATTACGAAAAAAGACAGTCCGCTCATACATGTTTTTGAGTAGTAAGAAAAAATATACATCGAGAGTCAATCTGAGAAGTCACGTCAGGTGGAATGTTGAGCCCTTTCTCCTCCTTGCCAGTTGGTAAAACACCCTGAATCGCTTCATGGTCCTTGAACGAGCTCCATGAGTCGACGACGGGTGTATGTCGCTTGCCGCGGCCCCTCAGTGTCACCTTGCCATTGTGACGCATAGGCTCGTAATTGCCTCCTTGGCGCCGCCCATTCGACTCGATTTGTGAGCTGGGCAACTCGTCCAGCTAACTCAACCTCCTGACAATGCTAGTCAGCCTACCCACTGCCCATCCAACGCCCGATCGATGATACCGCTATAATTAGACGCCGATTTGCGGATTTACCTGCATCCTGTTCATTTCTACTGCATAATTAGCTTTTTTTGCCCTTTTTTTGCTTCTCGCGATTTTTGAACCCTTTTTGAAGTGAATACTGCTAAATTACAATGGAGTGGAAGTATCATGGTCGTTTTGGAGCCTGATACTTACCACTTTGCAGACATATGTATGACGGACTGATAGTGTGGTAAATGTTTTATTGTTTCTTCTTTGAAAAACATTCGTTTATCATAGTATTTATTTCCATCATTTACTTTATTGACATGCAGTTTATCGTGTGATAAGTGTTTCGAAACTTCAAGCATGATATTCGTTCCATCTTTCTTCACGGCATATGTTATGTTAACTTCATTCCGATTACGGTATAGCATTGCTAGCATTAGGCTTACTATAAGGTGTAATTGTTTCTTATTTCTTTGCTGTCCTTTGACTTATCTAACTGCGTTATTATTAACCTAACCATATTCGATGGGCGATCTACTCCTTCGGCTGTCTCATTTATTTTGGCTACTATTTTGGCTACCTTATTTTGTATTCAGCTGTTATATTCATTAGACTACCTTTTGTATTCGTCAACTGCATTCATGGGACTACCATTTTTGTTCGATTAACTGCTGTATTCGGCTACTACCTTTATTGGACTACCATCTGTATTCAGCTACACCTGCATTCTGTTCTCATATATTCTGAACTACCTTTTATTTTCGGCTATCCGGGCCCGTGACTTTGTACCAGAATCGTTTCGCAGATTTGGAATCCAAATTTGAGATCAGCATTTGAAATCCTTAATTCGCTATACATCTCATCTTAAATGGCCACTGCGACCTAGTATCCTTTCCTTGTTAGGAAGAAATGCTCGGAGCCGGCATACCTGCAAAAAGATCATTTACTAGAAACACCGAGAAACATCACTGCGCCCAAGGGCAATGAGTTCCTGCCGTCCTGCATGAGAACAGGACAAGGTCTGCTCTTTCCATGACTATGCACGTATACACAGTGTGAGTGAGATCCAGCAGAAGGTTCAGAGCTTGAGATGACATGTTCCGTTGCACCTTCTTTAAGAGATCTAACCTACGAAACACCATCCATTTCTATCAGTATCAAGTTACGAAGAAGATAAGAAATCCAAATTATATTAACTACAATGTTGGCATACTTTCCTTACTAAATATAAAGCGCTCGCGTCTGTCTGTCTGTCTGGCTGTCTGTCTGGCTGTCTGTCTGTCTGTCACGAAATTCGATACTACCTGAAGGAACACCTGGAGAGGTCGGGTCAAGTTTGGAATGGGTTGAGCATAGGGCAAGACCAAAAGAGCACACGTGAATTCAGCGGAGCTCCGCCCTCAAGGGGCGGGGCCGCAGCAAATTCTTTTCACGCGCTCTCGTAACATTCCAGACGCCAGGAAAAATTGTACAAATGGGGATGTGTCAACAATTTAAAAAGAGGAAACCCACCGGCGATGGGCGGAGCGTTCTTGCAGTGGGCGGTACTTTCCACAGAGATTCATAACTCGATTCAACGAAGGCGTCTAGACCAGGAAAAAATGAAAAGAGTGAGCAAGGCCTTATGAGTGCCGGGCATGCGTAAGCTTAGCAGAGCCCGCCCACTAGGAGCGGGGCGTACGTTGAGGTGAAAGCTACTTTTCAAAAAGAATGCAACTTCGTTCGAAAAAGTTCTAGAATGCGGGAAAAAAGAGGTAAGATGTAGTAGAACAAATGTGGGCAGATCCCAGAAGTGGGCGGGGTTGGCACTGAGGTGGGCGGGGCTCAGATCAAAAATTTATAACTCTGTTCAGAAACGTTCTGGGATGCGGCAAAAAGGTGTTAAGGTGTTAAAGAACAAGTGTGGTTAAAGCCCAGAAGTGGGCGGGGCTGGCACAAAAGTGGGCGGGGCACAGGTCAAAAGTTCAATAAATTACTACGAACGATAATATTATGACAGAGTATTAAAGTTATAAGGGGGGAACAAATCAAAGAAGTAGTTCAACTTCCGCTCCGAACGTGCCTTAGAAGGGAGTCGAACTTTACAATACTCTCCCTCCGTGCTCTTCAGTAGGGTAAAGGAGAACAGAAAGTTATGATAACTTTATATAATAAATACATAAGTTAAGAAGTGTTGGATCAACATACAAATGCACAGGAGAATAGTGAATTATTAGTATCCTATCTAAAGCACCTTATCAGAGATAATGAACTTATGCTCTGAAAATTAATTTGTTATTTAACTGAAAGTATCATAATATGTGTCAAAATTCTAATGAGTGGTTTATAGCTTAAGTGTTACTTATGGGTTATGGATTTATTTCTAGTTAAACATTTTATAAGACCCGCAATAAAGACGTCCTTAGTATAACCCATTTGGCATGCTTGAATTCCCATATACCTAAGTCTATCCGAAAATCTTCCTTATAAGTACATGTCCTGGCGGTTCTTAATATTTTCGAATACATTGTGCTGATTTTAATACCCTTAGAAACGTTGGTAGTATAGTGTGGGAAACGCTTGACTAGGAATCCAAAGCTATCTGTCTTGAATATTACACATCTTGGTGAATATTTTACCTTCTTCTATGAGCATTTGTAAGTCCAAATAGCTACACCTGTGTTGTGGTGGTTATTTCCCTGTAGTTATTTCCTAGGCGAGAGTGTTTTTATAAACCAGTCCGAGCTCTTGTAAAATTGTATCAGTATCTGAGTTATGGATAATAAGCAAATCGTCCATGTATCTAAATGGTATTAATTCGGGGTTTACTGCATTAACCCTTTGTAATGAATACTCATATTCGAATAAGGACAATGTAAGGTCTGCAAGTAACGGACTTGCATTACTGCCCTGAGAGACACCCAACTTTTGTACAAATAAATATTCCGCAAACCTACAGTAGCTATTATATAGTAAGTCATCAATAGCATAAAGAAGATCCTTTATTGTGCAGTAGTTATATCTAGCGTAGGACATGTTGTCCGCGTAAAAAGTATTGTAACCATTGCTAGCTATATATTCCTTGTTACTATTTTTATAACAGTTTTAAAATTTTCTTCATATTATCCATTATTACGTAATGAGAAAGATTGGTAAACATATTGCTAAAGACTGCAGAAAATAACTTTATATTACCCATTCTTATATTTTGCACTTGTTCACTTATTTTAATATTATTTATAGACCAGTATCCTATGGAGTTACTGCTCCTACTTTTGACTGTGTTATTATATTTATAAAAGCGTAACTTGATAAACGTGAGTATTCTACCAACGAAAATAGCTAAGAACTTCATGCTATTACTACTAGCACCCGTAATAAATCTAAACTTAGTAGGCACTTGATGTAGTTTAGGAATGGCATAAATCATTGGTATAGTGGTTGAGCCTAGATCCTGTAGTTTATTATTACGTATAAAGTTCTCGTGTCTGTCAACAGCCTCATTGAAACCTCCATCCTTAACAAGCGGTAAGAATTAGATTTACCTGCACCAGTTTGTTAACTCCTAGATTGAGTCCCAGTAAGATATCTGATTGATTCCCGTTTAAACTTACTATCTATAACAAAGGTATTGTTAAGGCTTTGCAAGTACAGCTTCGGTTTAACCTTTGAAAATAGTTTTTTTATATTACTGTCTTAAAGAAATTTTTCTTCTAACTTATATTTACATTTTATTACTTTGGTATATTCTGCACTAGTATTACTAATCCATTCTTAAACTGCTTTTTTATTAACATATTCCGTAACTCCATACTTACATCCTTTGTCTAAAATCTGTTTGATATTTTTATCATGTATTATATCTGTATTACCTGTCACTATATGCCCATAATAGCTATCCACATACTGGGCATAGCTTTGGCTGTGATACACACAATCTTTGTCTAGAATAGTTATTAATTGATTGTTATTAAGATTTCTAAGAACTTAGAACAATGGAATCAACTTTAATAATGTCGGTAATATCTTTAGCATTAACTATTCTATTAATATTAACATAATCCAAAACATTATGCAAATATTTAGTATGTAGATTACCGCAAGTGCCTTTATTGCATATTTCTCTACTTTTATCTCCAGAAAATTGAAATTTACGTAATAGGCATAGTAATATCAATTTTGTACTTAAAGGAATTCGTGTAAGGAAGGAATTGGAGCAACATGAATCTATAATTTTACGTATACCTTTCCTACTTAGCTGATATAACTCCCTTTTGATTAACTCGAAATCCTTTGCGTTATTGAGACTATCCAAGAAGGAGATTATTCTTAAATGATTATCACATTTTTTAGTTTCACAGATATCTTTTCTAGAGCTGTTCCTAATCCTTCTTTTGATAACTGTAAGGCTAAAATATGGGTAATTACATTTATAAGTAAGGGGGTTAACTATGTTAGAAATGTTACCATTTGTCTTAATGTTGTCGTTGCTATCAAAAGGAAAAGTCGTTACTAGAAGTTTAATCCAGAATGCTTCTAAATCCTGTAAAACATGTTCATCCCGGTTTTCTTCCGGGTTATCCAAAATACTAAAAGTTACTCGTTTACTACTGCAAATTTTATTGAAATGTCTATATAAATAGTTGCTAGTGCTTCCTTTGGCTGCTTTCATAGTCCACTCGCCAGTCGCTTGCGATCGTCGATGGTCGCTCGACTGATCGCGCGATCTGCACGGGAACGTCCACGGCGGCACTGTTGTGTAGTATTGCGCAGTTTAAAGGGACGAGGCAGTACGCAGTGGAACCCCAAAATGCGCGGGAATGTACAATGGGCGGTAGGCCGTGAGTGAGTGGTAGGTAGTTGAGTGTTCGTTGTGGTCGTGGAAGGCCGTCATCGTCGCCGTCCGACCCCGCTGGAGTTCTGCTGCCGTTCAGGAGGGAAGCTGCGTACTGCCCCGGTCGTGAGTTCAGTTAGGGTGTTTTGTTTCGTATATTATAATCGCTTTTGTAGCTATTGTTTCTTTTTGGGTGATTTCTTTTGCTGTATTAAAAAGAATTTTTAATCGTTTTATTGAATTCTTGTTTGGTTGGTTTTGTTGATAAAGGATTTCTTTCACCAAATAGTGTGCTTTCACTCGAACGGTTCGTAGCCGTAATTTCTTTTGGTTACTTTTCTATTCTTTTAATCTAACCAAAACCTAACTGCACCCATAACTAGCACGGCCTTATCGACCGATCGAGCGACCATTCGCGCGACTGGTCGCTCGCAAAATCGTGGACCATTAAAGATGCCTTTGTTGATATTATACAAAAAATCTCTAATTCTTTCTTTATAATCTTTAGTTGTTAATCCGACGTATTGCATGTCACACTTATTACCAGTGATACAGTGAATAATGTTAGAACTACTGCAAATAGCTGCGTTATCTACATAAGTATTACTATGAGATCAGTAGCGTGTGCTATTATGAAACTGTTCCTATCAATTAACCCATTGGCGACCATGCAGTCCACATGTGGACTGCACTTTTTCGGCCACGTGGGACCGTGCAGTCCACTGTGGACTGCAGTTGTTCCTTTTTTTACAATTTTCCTTCTCAAAACATTACATCAGGCCTGAATGAAACTACATACAGCGTGCTCCTAGAAAATCTTTCAATTTTACAATTGTAAATGTGTTTTTTCGAAGGAGTACATTACCTTGGTGAATTCTTCGTTCGTTGAACAACTTCAAAAAATGAGATATTTCTAAGAGGCGGTCGTCATTAGCATTTTCGCTGTTATCGACCAAACCTAAAGCTCCCAATGCAACGCAACTAAAAGTTCCCCGAAACGATTTTTGGTAATAATTGAACTCATAATTGAATGACCACTAGAACGACTGCCGGTTCTATAATAAAGACCAATAGTCACTCAATGTGGGGATTCTTACCGAACTCATTTGAAGGAACATTCCTAGAAACTTATAATTTTTTCTTATAAACTTCAGAAAATGGTCATGCTGGACCATGAAGTCCACATGTGGGCTGCAGTCGCGGGTGGACGAAAAGCGCGCCGGTCCCTCGCGGCGCTTTTCTCGCAAAACGTCGTGGACGTCAATGGGTTAAAGAACACTTTCCACAATTTCTGTTACATACTTTTGGCTTATTATTATTCCCGAAGTCTTCTAAAACATATCTCCCGTTCACCTTAGATTTATAAAAGACTTTATTACAATAAGAGTATTTTTTCAGTTTGTCTGTTGTGTTGGTAAGCCATACGGGACGCATGTAAGGGGCCCAGCCCACATACCGGGGGAAGTTTGAAGGGGTTTGCCCTAGGCACTTGCAAGCCTGTGATGAACTAAGTTATAAAAGTATAGATAAAAGCAATGCGTTGGCCCTTTTGAGGGCTTTTACTATTTCCAGATACCATTATCCCGCGTTTCAAAACGCATCTGAAGAGACCATAATTTTGATGTGAGCCCTTCGGTGCCAATCCCGCACACTTGTGAGATCTGACCACATTTGTGCTACTACATCTTACCACTTTTTCCCGCATCCCAGAATGTTTCTAAATAGAGTTTTCCAAATAGACAGGGTTAACAATTCATTCCTTTCTGCTAACTATAATATATATATTTTTTATAACTATTATTATACATAGGTCCTTGATCGACCTGCCCCTAAGGCGTGGATTACATGACAGTTTTGCTGTCATGGAGTCAACTATTCTTTGTATCGACCCATGGTCGTCGGACATCGATAGACGTCAACCTTAAGATGACAGTACATTTACCGTATTAACCATTCTCTTTATACCACTAGGTAGCTTAATTTATATATCTATCCTTTTTTGTTTTTTTAGATTTAGTCGCTTTGAATTGGTACCCTTTAATCTGTATGTTATATAAATAACCATAGTGGTGCTGTCTTTCCATCACTAGGGAAACTGAAGTACTTATACGTAAGGCTATATACTCCTACCCTAATATTATATTACATTGGTGAAATGGGATAGAATGCGGTCGTATTTCCATTTTTGTTTATAATCTAGTCCGGTGATGCGCACCCATTCAAGTAGAACGTGTTTATTCACGTTCTCTTGAAAACGTGTCTCGAGTGTATCTCTAGGACTTAACTGAAACGGATACTACACGGTGCGCCATAAATATGGCAACAAAAGTATTTTGCTTCAGAGACTGCAATTCTTATTGATGCATCGTGAATTCATGTGAACTGTTTGCTATGCAACGCATCTACAAAACGAATACACGGTCATCTTATATAACAGTCTCCTGTACTAATTATAGCTCGAAGATGCTTCGGCTACTCATCGACGGTGGCAGGCAGTGTTTCTTGAGAAACACCAGCCCGGGCTTTTTTCAGTCATTTCTCAGTAGCAGCAACTGTGGCGCCCAGTATGGACTATACCCAGAGACCCATAACACTGTGGTCCGAGAAATTCATAGGAAGTTTGGAAGCCGAGATAAAGTCGCGAACATTTCTTCAGCACCGGTCTTGATCTTTCTCCATTCGTGAGCGAGTGCGCCGTAGTTTTCAAAACGTATCCCCACGAAAATCTTTGACCCTCAGCTGCATCCTTCCAGAAAAATCTTTGGTAAAAAGGTTCGGATTGTATATCGTGCTTTTCTTGACTAAAATTTGCAATATCGCTCTGATGGTAGATATTCTAGTTCAAGCCATCATGAAAGAGGGGAAACGGCTACGAGAGACGATCTGGCTTTTCTTAGCGGCTTCAGCACTCATAGTGTGAAATATTTGTATACTCTGGGATCTCAACATTTCTTCCACGCTGAAACCCTTTAGTCAGATAAAAGGGTGTCGGAGCGCGTGCCGCGCTAAAGTAGCGCATGGCATTTGTTTTTTCCCTTCAACTTCTNCGCGTCAAGAAGCTTATAAAGTTTTCAAAACCTATCTGGAGACAATGTAAAATATTTACTCGGGGTAGTCTCTTCGCATCCTATTACAACATACAAACAAATCAGCAGTCATTTTCTCGTGTTTCTGCAGGTTCTGCAGTGTACTCCTTCCCAAGCCATTGTATTCAGAAAAGGGGTCGTACGTAAGACGAGACGACCATTTTGAGGTTTGTCCTTGACCTGTCTACACATCGCGATTCAAGAGACTGCCATGTAGGAAATGTTGAAACGAGGAGCGATCCCGGAAAAGGATTCACCAAATGCGAGCAAAGGCGTAACGGTTGGTGGATGTCTGCGAGGGCCACACCCCCTTAACAACAGGGACTCTTTTGATAGGGTTGCAAAAGTGGTTACTAGCAGGGGTAGGTACTACGCCCTCAAAAGGGTCAACGTATTGCTTTTATGTATACTTTTATAACTTCGTTCATCACAGGCTTGCAAGTGCCTGGGGCAAACCCCTTTAAACTTGCCCCGGTATGTGAGCTGGGCCCCCTACATGCGTCCCGTATGGCCTGCCAACACAACAGACAAGCTGCAAAAATACTCTTATTGTAATAAAGTCTTTTATAATCTAAGGTGAACGGAAGATATGCTTTAGAAGACTTCGGGAATAATAATAAGCCAAAAGTATGTAACAGAAATTGTGGAAAGTGTTCATTAATTGATAGGAACAGTTTCATAATAGCACATGCTACTGATCTCAAAATTAATACTTATGTAGATAACGCAGCTAATTGCAGTAGTTCTAACGTTATTCGCTGTATCACTGGTAATAAGTGTGACATGCAATACGTCGGATTAACAACTAGAGGTTTTAAATAAAGAATTAGAGAACATTTGTATAATATCAACAAAGGCATCTTTCATAGTCCACGATTTTGCGAGCGACCAGTCGCGCGACTGGTCGCTCGATCGGTCGAGAAGGCCGTGCTAGTTATGGGTGCCGCCGTGGACGGTCCCGAGCAGATTGCGCGATCAGTGGAGCGACCATCGACGATCGCAAACGACTGGTCGTGGACTATGAAAGCAGCCAAAGGAAGCACTAGCAACTATTTATATAAACATTTCAGTAAAATTTGCAATAGTAAACGAGTTACTTTTAGTATTTTGGATAACCCGGAAGAAAACCGGGATGAACATGTTTTACAGGATATAGAAGCATTCTGGATTAAACTTCTAGTAACGACTTTTCCTTTTGGTAGCAACGACAACATTAAGACAAATGGTAACATTTCTAACATAGTTAACCCCCTTACTTATAAATGTAATCACCCATATTTCTCTAGAAAAGATATCTGTGAAACTAAAAAATGTGATAATCAACTAAGAATAATCTCCTTCTTGGATAGACTCAATAACGCAAAGGATTTCGAGTTAATCAAAAGGGAGTTATATCAGCTAAGTAGGAAAGGTATACGTAAAATTATAGATTCATGTTACTCCAATTCCTTCCTTACACAAATTCCTTTAAGTACAAAATTGATATTATTGATGCATGCATTGATTGATGCAATAAAGGCACTTACTGTAATCTACATACTAAATATTTGCATAATGTTTTGGATTATGTTAATATTATAATAATAGAATAGTTAATGCTAAAGATATTACCGACATTACTAAAGTTGATTCCAATGTTTCTTATATACCATTTAGGGTAATATACAGGTATGCTAACCCCATTACTAGCCTAATATTTAATTACAGTAAGGTTCTTAGAAATCTTAGTAACAATCAATTAATAGCCAATGGTTTTTCAACCTCTTCGTCTCACTTCAGTAATTGAGCATACTGCAAAAACCCTTTCCTGCAACTAAGCAATAGCGAATGATGTAAAATTGATTCATTATGTCTACCTGAAAAGTTTTCGAAATCAAACGCCCATTACCTTGGAACACCCTGCACCTCGAAGGTCTTGTGACCGTGTGGAGTGGAGTGTGGTCCTCAAATCCTCATGAGGGTGACTCGTAGATTACAGACAGCGGATGAATTATTGCGATAGATGGCAATATTGTCTGGATTTCCCTTCTTATTCGGCAACAGAGCCTTACTAATTTTTCATGGAGAGGGCACCTTGCATTCCGACAGGACACTGCGCAGAGCCTAATCGCACTTTATTCCTAATCACGTAACTGATATCTCTAAATGTTTTAGTTTAATTCTCCATACAGTTCTTTATCTACGCGATGGAATGTCGGATTTCGTAAGAGAAGTGAAAGAACGAAAATCCGTTCCGTCTCAAGTGTCAGGTAGGCAGGTATTGCAAATGCTCTTCACAGCCTCGATGGCCACGGCAAGGACAGCTGCCTGCTCTTCACTTTCAGGTTTTCCTCTGTTGCATCAATGCGTCGCTTCCCAAGCTCAAACGAAATCTGCGACAGCCTTCCGCTCACGTGAATCCACGCTGACGTATTGGCTCGAAAGACTTCCGTAGAGACGCCTTTGGTAACTCGTAGACTATTTACAGTGCGTCATAAACACAGGACCAAAGTATAAGACGCCACATTTGATAGTGTTTCCAGAAGATAGGACAGGTAGACATAGCTACTACATAGAGGATTAAATTAGGGCTGCATGATTACTTAGGACAGGAGAAGTTCGATGTTCGGTCCTTTCGCTCTTACACAGGACGTTCGATAACTGAACCACTAGTGCGCCGCAGGTAGTCTACGTCGATACCGTCTTACGCCTTCTGAAGCATCAAAGCCTGAGCGTCCAACAAGCAGTAGGAGCGTCCTGAGGTCTTGCCCTTCAAAAGCCCCCTCAATGAATCTATTGGATTAGGGTCTGACGAAGAGGGAGGTCAGATGCCCCTCTCCCAGCACCCGGAGCAGTGTCCAACGGATACGGCTTTCGCCGATTTTGAGGCATGCCTTCCTGTGCTACCTCTGTTACAGCAACGAAAGTATCACCGAGCTGAGCAAAGCCGTAGCTGTGCAACGGTGGCCTAGCGGGTAGTGTGGTGGACTGAGGGGTATGACATCAAGGTTCGACTCCTTGATGCATGCGCTCATTTTGCTTTTCCATAAAATGCGTACTAAACGCTTGTAATACGTTTTTGGGCTTAATACTGGCCACCTACAGGTCTCCCTCACAATTTAGGATCACTGAAAAGGTATTACAAGAAAAGTTTTTTTGCCCCCCACCGACCGAATAAGGGTGGAGCGCCATTCGAGCAAAAGAGGAATTCTAAATAATTGCTTGAAATGGGCTCCAAGAAAAAAGTTCCAAATGATTTATCCGATCAAACGCTCTTCAACACATTACCAGCGAATCTTCTGAACGAATGCGGTGTCATTATTCTTGAAAGGGGACTTTCATTCTTGTAGCACGACGTCTGGGAAGATGCAGTAATGAAGGGGTTTCGAACAGTACTTACCGATTCTATGGAAGCAAGCCCGTTAATCTTTGCGAGGAAATCGAATCCGAAAGTCGATCGCAATGATCCTCTGCGGCCGCCTGATGAGGACAGCAACGATGGATCCGTAATTTCGTACGTTTGTGGGGATATAGCGGTTCCGAAGTAAAACGTAGCTTGTGTTCTGACCCATAAGCTCCAATTTTATGGCCCTGGTAGGAGAGTGCATAGCCTTCTACTGTTGGAGTGTCAAAAGAAGCTGCACCTCCTCGATCATGAGGAACACGTTTTGTATCGATTCTGCTCACTGCCTTGCCGTGAGCGGCTGCGCCGACCTCCGCTCTGCTCACCTAACTGCTTGTCTATGCTGCTGAAACTGTTATACCAGAATACCAAATTCTGGAGTCGCTTATATATTCTCATTCATCTTGATCCTTCTTGATCCTTGGTCGAGCACCTGATATCAGATGAATCGATGCCGCCATATTTAAAAACAATTGTGAATTACCTTCTCGATGCTAAGGAAAAGATTGAGCTATTAGCTACTGAGAACAAAGAATTCTCTGCTTAAATCCAAAAACTGCGCGATGAGAACGCTAGTTTGCGCCGTTCATTATCTGTGGCCTCAAAACCTCCACCTCACGTTGATCCTACAAATCCTTCTGCTCGCTTCTCTGAAGTTGTCAGTCATTCTGCTATTCTTGTTGTGAATCTAAAAAATTTGCTCGTTCTTACGTGATTTTGAAAATAAGCATTGGCAAAGTGCCGTCGAGCGCCAAACGGAGCGTCTTATAATTTTCAGCCACCCCGTATAGACTTTTTTACTAAAGACCGCAATTTCCTTGTTTTAGGTTTTTTTTTTTGCAAATTTGCATCTTCTCTTATGTTTATCATATACCTTAGCATACATGACTGCTTCGGCGCTCGTTATTCGTCATTTTGCGTGAATTGGTGAAGCCTCGCAATCGTCTAGAAATCGTCGTGCTTTGCGCGCACTTGGTTAGCCCATTCCGATACCTCTCGTCGTTCCGACACTTCACGCATGACAGTCTCTTGTATCGCGATACCTGGACAGGTTAACGACCAGTCGGTCGCCTTGTATGGATTACGACCTCTTTTCCGAATGCTTGGGAATGATTACTACGGAACCTGCACAAACACGAGAAAAATGACTGCTGAAATGAATGCATGTTCTACTTCAATAAGAATGATCCCCCGAACAAATGCAATTGTACCCGGATAGGTTTCGAGAACCTTACAAATTTTTTGGTCAGAAGTTTGAGGAAGAACAAATGCCATGCCTTATTTGGACCCGGCACGCGCTTGGAAACAATTTTTTCTGACAAGAAGATGTTTCGCATGGAAGAAATGTTCAGATCCAAGAGCAAGAGCAAACTTATATATCTCACTACAAGAGGCGAGGCACTTGAGAAGGGTCAGATGGTTTAACGCAGCCACTTTTCCTTTCCATGATGGTTTGGGATGGAATCTGTGCCATTAGAGCTATATCGTTTATGTTTTGACGAGAAAAGTATATAAACCGAACTGAAATCCTCATGGGATATTTCTGAGGAGGCGCTCTTTGAGTTCAAAAATTCGAAGGTTATTCCAAGGATACGATTTGAAAACACTCGCATACCTGCTCACGAATCAAAAAAATCAAGACTGGTGCTAAGTAGAAGTTCGCAGTTTCATCCTTGCTTCCACCTGGCCCACGAATTTTCCGGCCCGCAATCTAATCAGTCCGTGGGTATGGTGATACTGGAGGGAAGCCTGCGCTTCAAAACACGCCACTGCTGTTGCTTTTAAGAAGTTGAAAGAACCCGAACTGGCGTTTCTTAAGAAGCTCTGCGTGCTGACCTCATGAGTAGCCAAAGCATCTTCGAGTTATAATTAGTACAAAAGATGGTTATAACAGAAAAATGATGATTTTGACCTTTTGTTGACGCGATACATAGTAAATAGTTAACATGAATTCACCATGTATCAACATGAATGGGATTTCTTCAAACAGTTAATTTGTTACCATATTTATGGCGCACTCTGTACTTTGCCACCACTAAGTGAAGATGTCTGACGAGCCGGTTGTACGCTCAATGTTGTCGTTAACGGACCCTTCTTATAAGCTTGCAAGCGAAGCGGAGGTCCTACTTTATGAGGATCTTGGTGTAGAGGGGTGTGGTAACGTGAGGAAGTGAAGAATGAAGAAGTGAGGGAAATAGTAGACTGATTAATAGAGAGAGAGTATAAAAAGGATGGTAGTGAGCAATAAATCATTCTCCCCCTCGTCTCCTGTTCACGCACACGAACTGGCGATCAGCCGAACGCGATGGAAGCAGCAGCAAGGACAGTCGCTGCATGAGTATTACGCGGAGCTCCAGGAAGCGGCGAATACGTGTTGTTTTGAAGAAATCAAGGATCATCAGGATGCAGTAGTGACGATGGTCTTCATCGGTGGGTTACTTTCCATAGAGATGAGGAAGCGCCTTTTAGAGAAGGAACATATCCTCGAAGGAAGCGCTCGAGCAGACGGAAGCTTTCGAACGTGTAGGAGTGAACGCTCCACACCTTAAGAAAGGCCCGCAGCAAGTTCAGCCGGTGGGAGTGGCTCAGGTAGGAACACCGAAAGATGAGCGAAACCGACAGAGGCCAGGGCGCGCGCAAACGAAGGACCAAAAGGGAAGGCCGAGCAGGGGCCCAGCTCGGAAAGGTATGAGATGCAGGGTTTGCGGAGCGTTTGGCCATGCCGGTTATGAGTGTTTCAGGAAGGAGAAGGCATACTGCAATGTATGCGGGAAGAGAGGCCACCTG
>UZAF01019625.1:0-20315 GCA_900617895.1 Haemonchus placei | reverse complement strand
ACACGTAGAGATTGCTTCATCGTCTGAATCTCTCAGCGAGAGAAATTGTAGTTGACAACTTCCCTGTAACCCTGTGAAAGCAGCCGTGCGCCTTTGGCTGCTTTCATACTTCGACGTGCGTGCCTGCACGCAGTTGGAAACGCAGGTACAACATTGCCTGCGGCGTGCGAGCGGCTATGCGACGGCGGCGCTATCTAACTGTGTGACTGTAGTGGGTAGCGGTCGATAGCGCAAATCGAGGATAACTGCTGTCACACAGTTGGATAGCGCCGCCGTCGCATAGCCGCTCGCACGCCGCACGCAATGTTGTACCTGCGTTTCCACCTGCGTGCCGGCACGCACGTCGAAGTATGAAAGCCATTCACGTACAACAATTTTCATTTTACGACATAATCTTGTTTCTACACTCACATCTTAATCCCGTCTTACTACCGATCATCTAAAAAAGATATTGAGCAAGCCAACCAGTTCGTGGGGTGGGGTTCACAGCCGGATTGCTGTGAGAACCGGGCGACGTATCCTAGGTTTTCGTTTTTATAGTTTGTACGCAGACCGCTCGCGTTCTCGTTGTTTAGTTTGTCTACTTCTTATCTTTCCTTGATAGTTACGAATGATTTGTTATAGGAACTACGAATAGGATGCAACAGTATCGAATCAGCTGCCGATTTCAAAAACAATGTTTTTGTATGAATTCGTTTACTTGATTGACCATGTGCTCGTTGATAAGTGAGTTTGCTGATCAGAGTCTAGTTGTGTTTGTTTTTTGCTACGTTCTCGTTTGTTGTCTTCCATGGAATAGTTCATTCGATGTAGCGGAACTGACGTTGAATATTATTAAAAACTTAGCACTCAGAGTTCAGTATTTGGGAGGCAATCTATCTAATTAATGAACTATGTTTTCCTTTTTTAATCATTTGACATTCGTGCTACCAATTGTTACAACAACTGTTCTCCTGTGCTTTGTTATTGCCGATGTTTAGTGGTGGAATTCTGTTTGACATATAACTTTCACTGGCTGCTTTCATACTTCGACGTGCGTTCCGGCGCGCAGGTGGAATCGCAGGTACAATCTTGCAAGCGGCGTGCTAGCGGCTGTGCGACGGCGGCGCTAGAAAGTGTTGACAACATTGGACGCCGATGGATCACGTGCCAGTGCTGTCACACACTTGGATAGCGCCGCCGTCGCACAGCCGCTCGCACGCCGCACGCAAGTTTGTACCTGCGATTCCACCTGCGTACCGGCACGCACGTCGAAGTATGAAAGCAGCCACTGACAGTGAATTTCCTCTATTTGTTCTGTGTATCACTAAGTATGTAGATGATGATAAGATGTTCTCCATCGTATATCAAATGATTGTGATGACCGCCTGTTCGGTTGAAAATCCTAGATTCAGATAACTTGCTACTTCTTTTCTTTTTCGTGTCATGTTCTGAATGGCAAGCAGGTTTTGCAGAATTCAGAGTGCTCTGTTGCCGGTGCTTCTAGAAATCAAAGATGTTTGGGCACTATATCCCTCCAGGTAAGTAGTTTACGGCGAAATCTGGTTTTTCTATTGGCTAGTTTTTGATAATATGGGCGGGGTAATTGATAGAAACGTTTCAGAGTTGAGTGACTTAGTACAAGCTAGTGTTTTCGTGCCGTTAGTTGGACCTAATGGTCGCCTAAACGGGCGCAACTCACCATACACATTTCCCATGGCCCATCTACCTGTGACGCACATATCGACTTCTCGCGTGAGCTTTTTTTTCGACCCATCTATTTTTTTTTTGTTCCGAAGAAGGTAGATATGCTCTTGTCTATTTATACTTATTTCTTCGTATGGTGGCACTGGACCTGAAGTGAAAACCAAACAAAAGTGTAGTCGTGGGTAATATTCAAGTTCGTGAAAATAGTGTGGAATTCGAGAAGCTCCACGAGTGGTAGAGAGAGATAGAGACCTTGAAGCCATCAAACTAAAAATAAGGAGGGGGATCGGAACGCGTTTGTTTAGTGGAAGGTTCTGCAGTTTGAATAATCTTCTCGCGCACGCACATTTGAATGTATTAGGTTGGTAAAAAAGTCCTGCGACAAGAAGATTTGAAGAGTTGAAATTTTGTTTCAACAGTGTGAACACGATAGCAAGGGTCATAAACTTGTGGGGACATTCCTCAACACATAAGTAATGGCACGCGTGTGGGCTTTCGCAGCATTACGGTCAAGAAATGAACAACATCCTATTCATGCCATCACCTACTAAGCACGGCAAGGGAAAAACGCGGGTGTAGCGGCTCAAATTATCAGCAACTTATTCAATGCTAGCACTGCTCACCGTTCAACGGTCAACAGTCGGTTGGATCGCTTCACTGGAGGAGATACTAGCCTTCAGAATAACGCGAGCATCGTCCCTCAATTTGATGGAGGTTGAAGGAATCCACCCAGTAGAAGTTGCAAAACGCAGACTAGATGGACACAGCTATCGCTTACCTCTATGATCCCCTTTATTTGACCGACGGGGAGAGAGAAGGACGATCAAAGGTTTAAATCAGGTTCCTACAAAGGGGCAAGGTACGTCGAAAATTCGATTTAGACACACGTCAAAAGTTCATCGATCCCGCTTGGTTCCAGGTTGATCATCAGTCGTACTCCCGAAGCGTTGCCCTTTTAAGCTACCATGTGCTCCGCGTTCTTGAGCATCCCGTTGTGGAAAGAGAATTCGTGACTTAATGTGACCTGAAAACAGCAGTCCATTACTTCTTTGAGTCACAGCTTCCTCATCCTGAAGATATGACATCAGTGATTGGCTCAAAGGATAATAGAAGGCTGTTTACTTCTTTGGTAAATGTATTTCCGAAAATTGATTAACATGAAAAATTTTAGAAATGTTCTAAAAAAGGTCTCCTTGTCGCAGGACTTTTTTGCCAACCTAATTCTTACAGCCGGAGCGCTTTAACGTTGCAGTAGCCTATCGCTTTAACCTTGCAGTGGTCTTCCACGTGTATAACCCTTTCAGCTAATTATTCTTGCCTCACCACTACAAATCTGATACGACTTATTTTTCTCGCACCCCTTTCTTCTGGATATAGATCTATGACCATTCTTTCTGCAAGGTATAATGCTGTGCGTAAGCAATCAATGTACAGATCCTCCTCTTAAGATTTACCTTTTCGTCGTGAGCAGCGTCACGACACAAACATGTTCACTGCGTTCACTTCTGGTACTTCCCTTTACTTCCCCATGCAAATGCAGTTAAAACAAAGCGAGCTTGTTTGTAAGATTGGAATTAATTTCTTCTCCTTCATCAACCTTCAATCTTCGTGTGTGCGCATCCAAAAAAATACCACCGTTCTAATGAAATCGGGAAATTTGACATCAAACCGTACTGAGATTGTTGGGAAAAGAGAGCGTCTGGTGATTCGGGAGTTCCTGTCTTCAGAAAGGATAACGTAACATTCCTATTAATTCAAAGCTCGCAGTGCGTTAATCACTGCAGAAGTTCATGGTCATAAGGGCGACGCTATCAAACTTGCAATCACTCGACTTCAATCAACTCACGACTGTACTGAAAGGGATGCTTTTGAAACCTATTGAGATCATAGTGCTCAAGTACCAACATTAGCGTGTATACCCTATCATTTTTCCACTATAGAATAAAGCTAAGTTATGAATTTGATCAATCACGCCACAAAACGATAATAATGACTACCAACTAGTTGGAACTAACAGGGCAAAGTTGACACTTTTGCAATATAATTAGTGCTATCACTAACACTCTAAGCTATCGTTCACCCCTTACTAATTGTCACTACCTTATTTTGAAGGGGATTTCCATATTCAATCTTATAAATAGTCATGGGAATTCTTACGGATGGGCAGATAGACAGGGGAATCTCAAATTGTCAGGTGAACAAGAAACCGACACAAGGTAAATGTTTCACGCCCAGGAAGACAGGAGGTTACTAGAAAGAAACGGAAATTTAGTACGGCATTCGGCTCTTACAGTAATCTGGCACGTGTTAATACGCAAATTTTCACCCGTCACATATATGACGCGTCGAAAAGGGGCCTTGGGCAAGGACACGAGGGTGGGTGATGGGCAAGCCAAGGGGTTACTGTAAGAGCCGAGTGCCCGTACTGAATTTTCGTTTCTGTTGGATACTTGTTGTGAGGTGTTACCAAGTATTAATAGCTTCAGAGAGCTTCTTAATTACTACGGTTTGTGAAGAATGGAATCCCATAGTTTATTCTTGCATTGTGGAGTATTTAGTCATAACTTTTGTCGCCCTCTTCAAAGCCACACCAGGGTCATGAAGTTACACGCTCGCGACAACAGGTGTAAAGCTCAAGAGGAGGACTTTCATAAGAATTCGGGTACCTACAGCAGTATCTTTTGCAGAGCTACAGATCTGTACTGTAATATACTATCGAATCGACGACAGTTTTGAGAAAAGAAGAATAATTAGATAGAATAATAAGGCGACGGTAGCGTTGTACCAACAGCCAGCGACGTGCGAATCCACTTCAAAGTTAGAGCCTTCTGATTTTTATCCAATCATGCGCGTGCGAAAATAATTCAAGCCGCAGAACAGAAATAGAATATTCAAACTGCAGAACCTTCCACCAATAAACTCGTCCGGGGGATCGGGGTGGAGGTGGTGGCAGCTGGAAAACGGAAATCATCCTTAAACAACCATCTTAACATGATTTTCTAACAAAAGTGCCGTGCACTTCTCGTGCTAAAGTTCAGTTTTCGTGGACCCCCGATCACCATTTCCTACGGTGCACATACATATATGTGCAAGGATTTCCATAATTATTTCTGATTTGTAGAAGTTTTGTTGTATACAATGGGGTGTCTAAAAAGCCCAGACACATTTTTTAACACTCCTTGATGCTTCTTTCCTATAAACTCCATTTATTTCTCTTATGCGTTCATGAAATTATAACTATCATTTTCGATACACAGAACTGAGTTAGGTTTGGCAAGTTGTTAAAGTAGAAATCCAGAAAATTACGGTTACGTACCACACGGATTGATAATAAAATTCTTCATCTCAAGAACAAATAAAAGGAATCAAATAAACACACAAATTCTTGGTACAAAAAAAACTAAAACACTCAGTTCACACGATTGCCACCAAGGCCACTACAATACAAAAAAAGCACACCAAATCTGAACGCTTACGGCCCGGGAAGTATGCAGCTCCTCTCCTCGGTGGCGGCAGGACTCCAGGGGTGCTTTGACGACCGCCTTCCTCGGCCACGGTTAGTTTTCCAACTACCAACCCCCTTGCTCTTGGCCCACGACCTATTACCATTTCCCGCGCATTTGGTTTCGCTGCTTACTGCCTCAACCCTTTGGCTCCCACAAAATTGCGGCCCAAACACAACTACCCTAACAACTGTGCATAAACCACCACGGAAAATTCCACTGATTCAGTAATAGAGAGAGTGTTAAGGCAAATGTTGCCTTTGACAACAACATAATTTTCTATCATCGTAATGGATGAATGATACAGTTGCATCACACCTTGAATTTTTGATCTTTTTTCTGCCAATTCTCGGGGTGATAGACTCGAGTATTTATTTCATCTTCTGACTGTTTGGTCATTTATTTATCTGTTCATTTAGTTATTATTTGCACGAAAGATGCACTTCGTAGAAATGAAGACGTGAAAAGAGGAAACTGATCTAGGCAAACTCAGCAAATCGTAAGCATAAACTAAGTGAAGAAAGACCCGCAAGGGAGAAGCGAGGGCTAGCAGAACAGAAAGGCATAAAAGTAAGCAAAAAAAATGAAGGAAAGGCAAGAGGGCTCAGACACAGTGCAGCAACATCCTCATAGAAGTCTATTGGACGACTGCATAGTACCTGGAAGGAATAGAAAAATAGAAGACTTTTGGGAAAAAATTTCATGGAAAGCTCTACCTGCGCGTGTGACAGAAAGGATATCGATACTGATCACATAGCTCTTGTGGGGCAGGTGACGCATACATATATAATGTATTAGTAGGAGATATCGCATGTCTACAGGTGTTCAAGTTGGAATTCCCACCACTAAGCTAAAACGTCTCCTGCTGGAGAGATGGAGGTATCAAGTTACAAAGTTAAGTTACACACAAGTTAATTACAAAGGGAGGATACAAGAGGGGGCAGGGGAGAGGACAAGACGAGAGGGCTATATAGTCTTGACGAAGGGTCGGTGGTTAACCTGGCGGCTGAGGTGATATCCGAGACGATGCCCTCCATGCCATGAGGCGGCTGCCTTTGTACCGTGCCATCCTGATGGATGGCATGACAGCTTTCTCGTCGGTGTTGCGGCAAGGCTGATGAAATCCTGGCGGCAGTCTCGAGCCTACGCATATCTTGACACGGCTGTCTGGAACTGACGCATGACTCGACATAGCTGACGTATGACTCGACATCTCCATTCTTTACAGGAAGCTCGTCCTCGAGTTTTCAGGCAGGACCGTTCCATATGATGTTAAGCATTTGGTGTGAGATGTGCAGACATAGAGGAGAATTATGAGTAAGCAAAAAGCTGCGAGAAAATTGAGCTACCGAAGGAGACCAGGTGTTGATAGAGGCTACCCTCACAAAATTTTAGTGTGCTACACGGTTAACTCATTGACGACCGCGTGGCCCACCGGCGGGCCACACCATATCGTGCTCCTGTAGTATTTATATTATTTATCGTTTGTTCTTATAATTTTTTTCATGTATTCAAGTATCAGCTGAGCTCGCAGCCTTCTAGAGAATCTTCAGGCATCATGGTCCAGAAATCATTCACTTCCAACTATAGTTATAAGAGAAATTAAAAGTTAGTGTACAGACAATGTAAAAGGAGCGGTCGCCAATGGGTTAAGAAAAAAATCGCCATCGAGTTGAAGGTATGGGAATTACGTTGTTATAGGTGCGGAGGACATGTAATACATGTGATAGTAGATTACATCGGTGGTGCTGTGTCAGTTATGCTTATACAATACGGTCTACATTGTGTGATAGTAGGTTTCATATCAGGTTTACAATATGGTTTTTTAATTGTCGAAGACAACGTTATGAACATTATCAATATTATTCTTTGTAGTGGCAATGTCAATATGTTGTGTTCGGATAAGTATCGATTTCACTCGCACATGATACTCAACCTACGTACAGTACTAATTACTAGTTCAGTTAAGGTATATGAATAGTAGACTGGTAAGGTTGACGAAGGGTATATTAGTTTTGGTGGGATTCGTTTAATATGTATACGGACAAGTGAAGATGATACTATGGTACGAATGCTAATCTTGGCACTGCACCGTTTTTGTTGACTAGTATAAGGGCGTAATTTTGATACTATAACGAAAGAAGATTACTGTGCATTGTTTCCTTGAACCTTATAAGAGGATGTGAAGTTAAAAAATTTCTAACTCACGAAGGATTGTGTTCTCGCTCTGAGAACACATGTTGTAGCTCAATCATAATGGTTTGTTAAGCTTTGCTGCTTCTCCTGAAGACGACGGAACCGTCGTATTATTGGTTGTTCAATGCTATTCGATGTTTCTATATTTGGTTGAAGTAGTTGTGTCATGTTTGTATTCGAAGCTTCAAGTGGCATTAACGAGGAGAATACAGTTTCAAACGGTTAATATGAACTGCTTGTCGCTGTTGGGTTGTTTGGGACTGGGACTTGAACTGTGTCGTCATGCAAAAGGGCTAGGTATCCACTGGAAAGATCCTTTGGGTTACCTTATTGTGAAGCTCCTAACCCTTGTATCGAGCAGTTTTCGAGGCGATCTTGCCAAAGTGCATGATGTTTTTCAGATTAATGGTGAATTGATCCGCAAAATCGTCCGATGTTAATGACAGGGAGGAAGGAAGCTCATGGAGTATGTCACTCCATGTGATGGGACATTGTTTATATGCGATGAAGTATGGAGTATAACCTGTTGTTAAGTTTGCAGTGGTATTGTAGGCAAACACCACGGGTTGTAATAAGTCGCTCCAAAGAACTATGGCTTCTGAGCAATATGCTGTGAGAGAGGCTGTTATTACTTTGACCAATCTTTCAGCTTGCCCATTAGCTTTGTGGTTGTATTTCGTGGTAATATTGCTAGTGATACCAAAAGCTTTATTGAACTTGGAAAATATTGCACTCGTGTAGTTTGATCCGTGGTCCGAGATCAGTTCTTTATGAACATCGCGGTTTGTTACATCATTCAAAAGTACCCTAACTACTGACTCAGCCGTTTGATCTACAAGAGCAGCGCAAACTATAAAATTGCTGAAAGCACAAACAGCACAATCGTTGAGGAATTGGAAAGACTCCCAAATGTTCACGAATGATGTTAGTTGGAGACGTTTTTACTTGTTGGCATATGGGACATGTGTTCACGTACGATACCACATCCTGGTACAGGTTATACCGAAAGTATTTTTGAAAAAAAATTTTATATGTTTTGTGTATTCCCGGATGTGACCCCAGTAAAGGATTTCCGTGGGATAATGCAATGATGTTGGATTGCATGTCGGCATTGGGAATAAACAGTTTCGCCTGTACGTGAATCGTGTAATGTAGGGAGCCGTTGAGAATTGAGAATCGTTCTATCTTGTTCTCAAATTCCTGTGGCAGTTCCTCAAACTCTCCAGTGAGAAATTCGAATGTGAGACCATATTTCGAACTCCTCGGAAACATCGCTCTATGATCGAGTTCACACGTGGCGTGGGAAGACGGCTCAAAAAATCACAAAATGTGTTATGCTTTCCTGCGCGATATTCTATTGAAATCTCTTAGGATTGGATCGCGAACTGATATTTGGCGAGACGCCCTATTAGATCAGGCCGGTGCATTAGTGATTTAAGGGATGTGTGATCGGTCACCAGCGTGATACGCGCATCAGCTACATACGAGTAGAATTGCTTTAACGCGAAAACTATTGCCAATGCCTCTAGTTCGATCACTACATAGTTCTTTTCATGTTTGTTCAGTGATCGGGTGGCGTAAGCAATCGGGTGTTCTCCCTGGGTTTTTGGGGTTCGATTGCAATAGGCATGCACCTAACCCAATCGTGGAGGCATCTGTGTGTATTACATATGGCTGTCCGAAAATTGGAGAAATTAGATGACATGCTTCCACAAGGGCTTTCTTAAGGGCCAAGTGTGCTTGTTCCTGTGCCTCGGTCCACTTGAATGGCGCATTTTTGAGCAATACATCGTGAAGAGGTGTAGCTATGATGGAGAAGCGCGGGATATAGCGTAGAAAATAGGGGGCTCCAAGGAAAGATTCAATTACTTTCACGTTTGTTGGACGTGAAATTTTGGTGATACTGGCTACTTTTTCCGGGTTTGGACGGGTGCCATTTTTACTGATGAGAGCACCTAAATATTGCACTTGGGGTGAGCAATGTCCTAATGCTGTGAGTAATACGTTTCACATCTATGTACTGGAAAGATGGGTGGCCGTGAGTTGTTAGTTTTCATTAACGTTGTTTTGTAGTGTTCTTTGGTAAAGTTATTGGTAGGGCTGGTAGGGCGCGAGTTCGAATTGAACTTTGGTTTTGTATTGCGGTAACGTGAAAATGAAGGAGCTCGGGAGTGGTTATATGATGGAGTTAAAGAGTGGTTGACCTCACCAATACCAGCTATTAGAAGATTACCTGATAAACTACTGTCGGAGTTGATTATGTTTCATGTCCTCTCAGCTTTGCGCACTGATTAGTCATAATCAGTAGATAATGGACCAAGGAGTTTTAGGCGTTGTTTGATTGGACTAGATAGCGCATTAGTAAAAATCATGTGTTGTAGGAATTGTCGTTTATCAGCCAAGTGTGGATTAGGATAGGCGTCTAATATCTCCTTTCGTATCCTACTAGAAAAGACTACGGGTGATTCTCCTGGTTCCATTTCCATTTTCATAATTTTCTCTTGTGCCACGTCAAGAAAAAGGTTAGTGGAAAAGTGTTCTTTAAGCTTAGTAATCGCCATTTTCTAAATCAGGCGACTCTCAAACACCGCCTTTGCTGCTCCTTTCAAATGAGTTGGGAGAAGACGGACCATTTTGCTTTCAGTAAGGTCCATGACGCTTCCTACTTCATTAAATCTTTTTAAGAAATGCATGAGACCTGCCCCTCCTTTATATCCCCTGCAAATGTTGGTAATTTATTTGCATAGGAAGATAGGCAGAGTTTATCGAAAGCAGTGCCAAGACTTCCAACTATCTTCGTCTTTCAACGATGTTATTTTCAGCTATATCCACGTTTTCGCACTGGGAATTTGGGTTACTATCGATGAAATGTACTAATCGAGGTAGAGTGGTGGAGAGTGAGTCAGTGAGAGATGGATCACCAGAGAAAGGGATAGTATAAGAGGGTTGATCTGGAAGAGGTTGTTCTGAAGGAGGTTGCGGTGGGATGTTACTGTCTCGGAAATTGGGTTACTATCAATGAAACGTACTAACCGAGGAAGAGGGGTGGAGAGTGGATCAGTGAAAGATGGGTCGTCCGGGATTGGTGTAGTGTGAGATGGTTGATCCGGAATAAGATGTTCTGAAGGAGATGTGTTTATAAAAACTTCTCGGTTATCACTCAAAACTACTTGTTTATAATTTCTGTGGACAACGGTAGAGCGGATAAACGTTGGGTTAATTTGTATGTTGATTTGGCGAGTTCTTGGATCTTCGGTAGCTACAAAAAATTGAGAATCAGCAGAGTAATCTGCACCTTGGGAAGATTTGTTGATTATATGTGCTGTGCCGTCGGGCCTGATGGAAAGGAAACGTGAAGGATTGCTTGGTTGTAGAGTCCGGAAGGCGTACGTAGAGGCTCGGGTCTGGTGTTTCGGACTGCGCACGCAAACGTTCAGTGGTTATTGAGGCGGTACCTGATGGAAGAGGGGTAGGTGAGGGAAATTGCACCTCTGAGTGGCCTTTGGTTCTCTCTCTCTGAGGGGTATGGGGTAGGCAAGATTTGGTTTTACGCTTAATAGAAAACCTATTCGCCACACTTCGGTAAAGAGAGACTTCTTCTGTGCTGTTGAGTAGTTCGATATTCAAAATACTCATAGAATAAGAAATGAACTAGAATGTTAGTGATATATGCTGTAGGAAAATCTGCTGTGTAGAGTGAGTATTCCTATTGGGTTGGGTTGAAGAGAGAGAGCTGGCTATGTAAACAGTAACTGAAGAACTTACGATAACTAGTGAAGTTGTGTGTTGGATGAACTGCTGATGGAGTTGAATGGTGATGGCTTGAATGAAGTAGACCGTCTTCGATGAAGGAGAGGAGTGTGGGTTAGTCCGGATTCATGGTGGTTCATATAGTAGTGGATGTCATGTGTTATAGTGTAACACGACGTTTTGTTTCTAAATATAGTGCGAGTTTCGTATTTGTTGCTTGTTTCGCAAGTTCTCGTACACGTAGTCTTTGGAGATGGGTTACGGTGGGCGCATACACAGCTGTCATTGGTGTGTGATAGTTGGCTGAGTTGATTACGCAACGGTAGTGTGTTGAGAGAAAGAGTAACTGTGTATTGCAAAAGAAGAGTGCTTGATTATGGCTGTATAGTGGCTGTATAGGTTGTAGTATTATACGTGTGGAAGGAAGGGTGGTGATAATACTACACTACACTTGTAGAGGCTGTCGTGTTAATCGTTGCGAGAGGCGTGTATTAATCGGGGTACCTATTATACGAAAGCAAGTGTCGTTTCGTAAATCGAACTATTTCCGAGCGGCTGTTTCTTATTCGTTTCATGTCTTATGTGCCGTATGGTTAAATGAAGGTGTTAGTGCATGCTATGGCGATAATTACTTTTATTTAGAAAATTGCGAGGATCATGAGTGGTTTTAATGGCGTAGGAACAGAGGGGAACAGAGGTGGATAAACCCGGTACCCAATAAAAGATTTGCAAGCTTAATAGTTGTGTCGATCTATGTTGTCCAAGTGGATGTAGTTGGGTGATCATATCGGAACCAGCCGATGATATGTCACAATTTGTGCAACCAGTTAGGTGAGTGAATATTTGTTCTAGGATAGTGTTCTCGGTGAAAAAAATCGTTCATTGTGGAGACTTGTGTAGTTACCGTATGCTGGATGTCCATTGGGTGTTAGGTGCGCGCATAATTACTAGGTTTCCAGGTAGTTAGTAGCAATTACTAATGAGGGCAACTGTTGCCGGTTGATCCTTGCCGACAATCCGTGAGTGATTGGAGGGATACTAACTGTATCTTTGAACCAAAGTGGGAGGGTCGGTGATTTGTGGATCTTTGGCTTGGTGTGATCTGTGAACAGCCGTTCGGCTGTCGTTAAATTCTACACCATATAAGATGAGCAGTGCAACCACCGCTTATGATGTTATTGCCAGCTGATTGGTCTATTGTATCTCATGAACAATGGAGGATATTTTCTCGAGAGTTAGAGTTCTGTGCCTACTGGGTCCTTTATTTAACAATAAAAATGATGAATTGTATGGTTCATGGATAGTAATTTAAAGTCCTGAGTGGGGTTATCCGTAGGCTCGGTAACAAAGCGCTCTGCTTGAAACAGTCCTAATATAAAATACCCTTAGTTGTGGGATCCAGGAGATAACTAAATGTGCCACTCGATTGCGACGCGTTAACCTCAATTTTAGGGAAAATCAAATTTTTCTAGTACGAATCATAGGGTTAGATACACGTGATAGACCGTTTTGAATAAAAGGGGACTCTTCGCCAAGACCGAAATTTTCTAATCTTTTTACAACTAGTAAAGAATTGCTTACCAGCACTAGATTTTTAACCCTTAAATAATCGTATGCGCGACCGTATACTTGCAGATGGTGTACGCAACCGCATACTTGTATACGCGATCGTATTCTTTATCATATTGTTTCCCAATAGTAGGAAGATGTTATTTTGAAAAGCCTAATTTTCTACTACTGGGTTAAGTATGATAGAACTTATTGTACTTCGTCGTCATTTCGTCCATGTCCATCTTCTCTTGAATCTGCTGAGGATATCGCAACACGTACACTTACCAAGGAGGGGTAGTCTACTTACCTTGGAACCTAGATAATTCGATAGTTTTGAATGCTGTTAACGAAAATGGAAATTAAAACTGCAAAACGGTTTTCCTTGAAAAGGTGTGGGGGCTCGAAATTTGCTAGACAGTAGTAGAATTGGATATGCGAACTCGTCGCTCCGTGATCAAGCGCCAACGTGGCCTAGTGGTAATGGTCTCGCTTCATAGGCGTTGGTTGAGGGTTTGCTCCCCGCCATTGTCGGCATTTTTCCAGTTTCAGTTCCATTCCTATTAATCTGTACAAATCTTGATCAAACGATGTAAGGTTGACTCGATTATGTCGTTGATGTTTTACTTCACTGTTTTGTTAGGGCGCACCTCTGCGTGCATCAAAAATAAAATAAATAAAAAATTTTTGCAAAGTGTTTTTTCATTTCATTGAAGGCTCTCCAAACCTTTTCTCACACTGGTTTAAGTGAACGCCTTAGTTCTGCTTTTATTTTCTCTCGTCGCCCCTATCCAAGAAAGAATGGTTCTGTACTTAATTAGGTGACTCTATTTCATTTTCGACTTGAAGAAACATTTAACAGCGAGGTGCCAGAGATGTATAAGATGCTTGTGAGAAACTCAGCATTAATAGGAAAAGCTGAAAGAAATGTATGCAGTACGCATGTTGCTCACTAACTGCGCACCTTATACATCATGCTCCCCTACGACCGGAGCCGACTATGGCGGAGCAAACCCTCATCCAAAGTCTATGAAGCGAGACCACTACCACTAGGCCACGTTGGCGCTTGATAGCGGAGCGACGAGTTCGTATATCCTGTAGTACTACTGTCAAACAAATTTCGAGCCCCCCCCCCTAACTTTTTAAGGAGAGCCATTTTGCAGTTTTAAAGGCTTGGTTCACGATAAAAATTGTTTCGGAGTTTTGCACATGGTATGATTCGGGGCCCCCTCTGATACCATCTGTGCCGAAATGAGGTCGAAAAACGGTCTGGATAGGGCACAATAAGGGGTCGTAGAATGAGCCACGGTCCTCCGCCCCTCGCTACGCTAACTGCGGGATCTAATTGTCGTTCGCAACATTCGCACTGGAGCGAAGTTGGTGAAAAATCGATAAGCTGATTGGGAAATTGCCAAACAATTGAAAATACTAGCATGAAATTCATGAAGGAACACAATTCAACGAAATAAAAACATGTAGAAGAAAATTTCACCGCAAAAACATTAATATAATCAAATTTATTTACCTTCTCGTCTCGGCGAATTGATTCGGCAGCATAATTCAGCTTCATAGCAGCAGAAGAATAAATAGTTTTAACGAATAAGCCGAAATCAGCTGTTTTGGTGTGTTGTGTGCAATTGCAGACACTGCGTCGCGTTTGTCTGACTCGCCCGAAAATTCCCTTATCGCCGTTTTCTGGCAGTGCAACCCCCTTTTCCCTTCTTTTTTGAAGCTTTCTATTTCTATTTATTCATCGTTTTTCGCCTTTTCTCCTTTTCCATTGTACTAATCTAGGCCGTATCTAACATTTTTCGTCAAAAACCGAATACCCCAAATTTATCGTGAACTGTGCCTTTCAATTCCATTTTCGTTAAAAGCATTCAAAACTATCGATTTATTGCGGTCTCCATTCAAAGTCCCAGTAAGTAGACCACCCCTCCCTGGTTAATCGAGCAAGTAGGACGTGTGGGAAGTGGGAAGGGGGTTAAGGGGAGAAAGATGGCTTAAAAAATTTAGCTATAGCCACGAGGTTTTGATCGGGACTCTCTTGGACCTCCATATCAAGTTGTAGGTTGATCGGGCCTATATCTGAATGTGTAGCGGACATTGGGATGCTTCTGTAGTTAAGTATATGTATTTATATATATTTGTTGTACAAGTTATTTACAAAGGGAGGATACAAGAGGGGGCAGGGGGAGAGGACAAGACGAGAGGGCTAGTAATAGCCTTGACGAAGAGTAGATGGTTAGCCTGGCGGTTAGGGTGACTTCCGAGACGACATCCTCCATGCCATGAGGCTGCTGCCATACCATGTCTCCTGATGGATGACAGCTTTCTCGTAGGTCCTGCGGCAAGGCTGATGACATCCTGGCGGCTGTCTCGAGCCTACGCATGTCTCGACACGGCTGTCTCGAGCTGACGCATGACTCCACACAGCTGACATAGGACTCGACAGAGGAGTCAGTCGGGGTAATGCAGCTAGAACCGGACCCAAGTAGTTCCCTCTTCGATATAAATACGAACCTCGGGCATAAGACCGAGATCCAAATATGTATCTGTAAAAAGCGCGCATTAGTTGATCCTCAACTGCCATGTAAAATCTGAGTAGACACCAAGACACGTGGTTGAAACCAGGAATGAGAGAGATAGCAGCTTAATCTTCCTCTTTTCTGCTTGTCCAAAAAAAAGCTTATGCGAAAGCTGTTCTTACAATAAAAGCCAACCGAATAAATTCTCACCGGAACGTCAAACAAACCAACAGGAGTGAAAACGACAGCATTACAGCCAATACAAAACTAAGAATCACGAATGCCAATCATAAGCATAAAGTCACTTTTTAATACTGCTCCACTGAAGAGGGATGAATATGGTTTGAAAGAGCAAAAGTTGGAAGGATATGGACAGGACTCACCCTTGGGGATTTGAAAGCCAATACTATGTCCGAAAACATTCATTTATATAGGAGGCTTATCATGCCTAGTTCCTTTGATCGACTAAGTTGATAGAGATCTCGGGTAATTCGAGTCAGGGAAGACGCGTTGTACAAGGGTCTGGTGAAGGTCATTTGCACCTTGTCAACCCCGGTGTGCGAATATCTTTTCGATCGCACCTAGGCGCGAAGTGACCCTAAATAGGTGCGAGGACTACGCTATAATTATGCTGCCCGCAATCGGGTTGAAACAAAACTAATCGGGTTAAAACTTGTAAAGTAAAGAAGATAATGACAGTTAAAAAAAGTGAAGTTGAAAACAAGAGAAGAAAAAATGAGTTTGTTTTTGAAAGAAAAATCTATATCGATTCCAACGGTTTTAAGAATTTTATTCCCAAGCATAATAAATAAATTCACTATATTTCTTCTTTTTTCTCACTGCCTGGTGCTAGCCGCCATAGTTTTAAGTGAGCGGCACTCGTTCTTCTATGTTATTGTTTGTTTCCTTTCTGCCACATCCGGGCGCACTCTTATGAGTGTAATAAATAAATAAATAAATAAATAAAATATTTTGTGATAAAGTTTCTGTGATATGGGAGAAAACGGTTCGATTCCTTAGTAATAAGAATATCTAAAATCAAACTTAAATTTATAAGTAAAAAAACTCAGATAGTTCTGTTTGTTATGAATCTGGACATCTTTGTACAGAATTTTTGTATTTGCTGGCGGCTTGCTCCGTGCTACTAAAGTTCATCGAACCTAGGAGAATCTGTGGGGGTGCAGGAAACGTGTAGAGCGATTGTTCTGCTACGGGATTTCGCTACATTGGGAGAGGCTGTGTAGACGCAGAACTGTTCCGAAAAATTATTTTGTAGTGCTGGGGCTTCCGAAGCAAAAGTGAAGAGCTCGGACAGCGGAGGAACTGGGCCACATGGACCGCGCACTCCCAAATAGTTTGGAGCGGGAGAACATCCTGTAAGTTCATCGGAACAGTACAGTGCGTCTCTAGAATACGTGGTAGTGTCTTGTAACGTTAAGTAAAAAACTGTTAAATGGACCTGAATGGTGAGCAGTAGGGCGCTCAATGACCTATCAATGAAGAGTAGCCCCAATATTAAACGACTCTAAAGAACTAAATCGCTTCTGCAAAGGTTGTGTGATATAGCAAATAAGCGAAAACCAGTCGGGCCACCCGGCTAACGCCGGGCATCTCTCCTTCTTATGGTGTCGCCCGGCTTCGCCGGGCGACACCATAGAAGGTCTTCTTTCCTGTAAAAAATTTGCTAAGCGTGAATAACACTTCAGATTCTCCTTCTTCCTTGAAAGCTCTATTCCTCTACACCCTCAGTATTATTGGGAGCGATTTTTTTGTAAGCCATCTTCGCTGTTTTCGGTAAGAACATCGTATAATATCACAAAGGCGAATATTCAGAGAAAGAAGGGAGGATGAGCTAAGGAAGCGTACCTCCGTGAAATTTTCGTGCAATTGGAGCACTTTGAACGCCCTATGGCCAAATTGACAATTTTCGCGCAATCCCCTCTCCCTGTGGGCGGGGTCTAGTCCTGCCACCTACAATGAGTGTTCCGATCCTGTCTCCATGACTCCTACCAAATTTGAACGTTCTAGGTCCACGGGGACAGAAGTTATGAAATTTGCACAAACTCCGCCCATTGTGGGCGAAGTCTGGTCCTGCCATACACCATTGGTGTTCCTATCCTGCCGCCCGTACTCCTACCGAATTTGAGTGCTCTAGGATCACGGGAACATGAGTTCTGTATTTTTGCTCAAACATTTATTTCTCACAAACCCCGCCCCCTTGGGCAGAGTCCGGTCCTGCCACCCACTAAAAGTGTTCCCATCCTGCCGCCTGCACTCCTACCAAATTTGAACGCGTTTGGTCCACGGGGAGAGGAGTTATGAATTTCCGGTCAGACACACACACAAACACACTAACAGACACACTTAGCCGATTATATAAGTAGGATACGAAAAAAGAAGTGAACTGAACTGTTTTGCCCATTTTCCAAGAACTTGAAATAAAATATATTGGACATATTTATTACGCATGGAAATAAAACTCTCAAAACCGTTGGAATTGATAATGGAATTTTTCCATTTAAAAAACCAATTTTTTGAACAGAAACTCCATTTTTTAAAATTGTCATTGTTCTCTTTACTAGGCAAGTTGCAGCTCGATTAGTAGCGAATGAGGGCAGCATAATTATAGCGTAGTCTTCGCATTTAGTTAAGGTCACCTTGCGCCTAGGTGCGAAGCGAGCTTGATTAGATGCGATCGAAAATACATTCCCGTACCCTGTCAACCCCAGTGATGAGTTTTCCAGCAGTAGGACTCCAGACCTTGCTGCAACTTAGTGGGTAGAAGCCGTTGGTAGGTAATGAAGTGAAGGCTTAGGCGATCGCTTGCGCGAAGAGAGGACGCAAGTCTTGTCAGTATTCAGTCTGAGATCCCACTTATTAGTCCAATACGTGCTATTAACTACATTGCTCGGCAAACGACTAGCTTCGCGAAGACTGCCATCATCTTCATCTGCAAAAGTGTCCCGTCTGTTGCACAGGGGAGACCCATCGTATAAATAATGAACTGGAGGGGAGACAGTACACCCCCTTAAGGAACACCTAAGTCGTAGTAAAATCTATGGAAAAAAGTTCCTTTGTAATTGACCAGAAAAGTTCTATTTCGAAGATATTACTTCAGCTAATCAAGAACGCCTACACGTTCGAGTCTTCTGATAAGCTGATCGTGAGCAGCTGTGTCGAAAGCTTTGCTCATATCTAGGTAGATAATATCAACATTTGTTGAGCAACCAAGGGCTTCAGCACACTTATGAGCACATTCCAGGAGTTGCAGGAAGGTGGGAGATCCTTCAGCGACGCTAATTCATTTGCGAGGCATCAGGTTACACTTCTCGAACCGCTCTTGAAAGCTTGCCTTTGAGATCTTCTCCATTACTTGAATGGCGTAGGGGTTGTACTAATCGGTCTAAATTCTCGCGGGACTGAAGGGTTCAGGTTCTTAGGTATCCGTTGGGTTTGTTAAGTGGGACAATCGACTCTTTCCAACACAAGGAAATTTTCTAGAGGACAACGATATGTTGAGGGTGTGGCAGATAGGGTCTGCGAGTTTTTTTTGCATCTTATTAAATACTGCCGGGAGTCCATCAGATGGTATCAGATGGCAACAATGAGGAGGTCTTCGCGCGGCGTAGGTGCTTGTACATCTTAGGGGGAGTGATGATAGACAGGGGCAATCAGCTTCTGCTGGTGCCGGGAGACTACTATCTGTATCTTCGGAAAGAATGAAAACGCTAGCGAAATTGGCCTGATCCAACGCCGCAGTCAAAGCATTACCTAGTGGATCATGTAGACCTGAAGGATTATTTTTTCTACTCAACCTTTTGTTAATATAAAAGGAAGAACTCATATTTCGACAATTAGCAAGTTTCGTCTCCCTATGAGCTAGGTAGCGCCTGGGATGATATGTAAAATCATCGTTTGCTTTCCTGTTTTCCGAAGATGTTATGGGACTCCCAAAATTGTAAAACAGTTTATATATTCGAATAGATTTCCGATACGTTGAGGGTTTCTTCCCCACGGAGAGGCTCGTTCTCTGTTGGGCACATGTCGCTCAATGGTGTCGTGCACAACGAGTAAGAATCTGGCGTAAACGTCATCAGTGGAATAGTATTGATCAACCATAGAGAACCACTTTTATCAAATTCAGATTTGATCTGTAGTAAATTAGCTTTAGAAAACTCTTTCCAACCAATGTCACAATTACTATCCTTTTCATGGGTTGGAATATTGATCCGAAGGTTAACATTGTGATCTAAGCTATCAAGCGGAGGTTTAAGAGTAACACTAGCGCAAAGGTTTGGTGAGCTAAGAACAACATCAAGAATCAAAACCCCGCAGATGTAGATCGAGATAGGTTCCGTATCAGATTCAATTGACAAAAGAGGAGGACGAAACGGCAAAAATTTGTCTGCTGGCTAAGGGTGCCTCGCGATTGGATCAGTCTACATCAAGGTTGAGATTTCCGAGTAAAACAATAGTGAAAGACACCGAACACAAATCAAAAATAAGACTACACAACCTTTCGTTATCAGGCTCACTTTGATTAGGAGGTCGACAAATCAATATAAAGCGAGTGCACTCAAATGAGTTGGAAAGCATATCAAAACAAAGAATTTCTGCATGTATGTTTGGAAGATCAAAGTGAATCATTGTTGAAGTAAACACTTTGCTGCAGTAGGACAAAAGCCCGCCACCTCCTTTGTTCTCCCTATCTTAAGATTTTGTAAGGGAAAGCAGAAACTATTATATCTCAGTATCAGTAATTTTGAAGTTTAGCCATGTATCGGTCATGAAAAGTATGTCGGGCTTGTAGACGAGGTGTTGGAGCTCGGTGAGCTTATTGACCGTACTACATGCATTGAGAGGGAAACAGAAAAATTGCGAACAAAGCGATGAACTCAGTTTTTTCTTTGAGGTTTCTGGTTTTAATTATACCAAAAATCGCATATTTGGGCGCGAAACCTCTTGATTTTAGCAGAAGCCATGTATATGCGAATGAAAATGTGCTCAAATGAGGGTTTGTTCCTCAAAGATTTAGCATCCTACTATATATAACGCGCTAAGTGTGTCCGTTGGTTGTGTGTGTGTGTGTGGTGTGTGTGTGTGT
>UZAF01019623.1:0-17085 GCA_900617895.1 Haemonchus placei | reverse complement strand
AGCAAGGTGCCCTTTGATTCGTACTGATAAAACTCTTCCAGTTTCCCCTATGTAGCTTGAATTACGTGCCTCACATTGAATCTGATAAACTACGCCTACGGAAGCGCAATCTGCATCTTTCCCGTTTGGACATGTAACACAACCCTCTGTCAGGCGCTGCTTTTCGTAGAGTCTGTTCCTCACAAGTTGGACGCCCAAAATGAACAAGCCCTACAAGCGCTATCTGAAATGTTGGATAGGCACGGTAGGAGTATTGAGACTTTTGGGCTCGGTAAAGCGCGTATTATGACTCTCATTAAGGAATGTCTTGGTTGTAACATCTTCAAGTGGTCAGGTTCTTATTATTCTCAAATCAGAGGTTTGGCCATGGGTCAACGATTAGCTCCCGTACTGGCGATCTGCTTCATGAGCAGAATTGAAGAACCAGTACTGGCACGCTTACCGTTGATGTACTGTAGATATATAGAAGACTGCTTCATTGAAACTTCAACACAGTCCGAAATGGATGAGTGTTTCCAAATAATGAATGAGCAGTCACCGTACATCAGGCTCACACGAGAGATACCGAAAGATGGTTGGCTCCCCTATCTAAACACTCAAATCAAAGTGTCTAGCGGGATCGTACATGTACATCAGGCTCACACGAGAGATACCAAAAGATGGTTGGCTCCCCTATCTAAACACTCAAATCAAAGTGTCTAGCGGGATCGTACATGTGAAGTGGTACCGGAAAAGAAGCTCGAAAAACATCTTGATTCACGCTACATCTGCGCATCCGTCTGCTGTCAATTGCGCTGTTATCAGGAATATGTACAAGACAGCTACGCGCATGTGCAGTGGTATGACCGAACGCGAAGAATCAAGCCGATTAGCTTCAAGTATAGCTCGGTCGAATGGCTATACGGTACCACATGGTAGCACTGGAAGATCCCAAGTTCGCAGGAGAAACACCTCGCGACAAAACAAATTTCCCCTATGTTTACCATTCATCTCTGACAAGGTATCTGCTGCAATGCAACGGTGTATTGTTCGAGCACAGTTGAGCGATAATGTTGTTCTTGTTAACATTCCGCCTGATAACATCAAACGCCAACTTGTGAGGAACAGACTCTACGACAAGTAGTGCATGACAGAGGGTTGTGTTACATGTCCAAACGGGAAAGTTGGAGATTGCGCTTCTGTAGGCGTAATTTATCAGATTCAATGCGAGGCATGTAATTCAAGCTACATAGGGGAAACCGGAAGAGTTTTATCAGTACGAATCGAAGAGCACCTTGCTGGTAAACGGCGCAGTAATGTGTTAACTCCGTTAGGGAAGCACAGAGTGGAGCAGCACGGTGGAAATGACTTTAACATCAAATGTACGATATTGGCTCACGAGGCGGAAATATCGACGAGGAAAGCGTTGGAGGCGTTCTGGATTTTAGCTAGAAATCCAGACATGAACAACCGAAAGGAGTGTGTGACTATCACAAATGATCTCTTGCCATTTATGCAACACTGCGAGTTAGTTCCATAATCAGCGAACCGTGCTCATCCGCAATAATGTTATTGTGTAAGGACAGCGAACTAAGTTCATTCGCTACTAATGTACTAACCGTGTAGCGTGGCTACACTTTGTGTTGGGAAAGAGGTGAGCTTATCTTTTAGATTTTGGACATTTTTCGTGCATTCCTGATAGTACGTTAGAAACGTATGTGCGGGAGAGGCGCTTGGTGGGGTAGTGTACAATCAACACGCTTTGAACCACTTTCAGGCCTTTGAAAACGACGAGTCCGTCGAAACGTCGGCTAGAATAAATATTTCCACCTACAAACCTCGAGGCAGAAGCAAAAACTAACGAGTTAATTTATCTATCCAGGGACCAAGAGTTTACCGTATGTAGGCTCTTGCCTCTTTTCTAGGGTGAGGGAGGGACATAGAGTAGCAGCAAAAAGTACAAAAAAGCAAGTAACAATTTCAAAAAATAGAAAAAAATGCGAAAAGAAAAGCAAACCGCCAAAATGAAATGTTGCGCATGGCTTGGTAAAGTTATCATAGCTTTTGCCCAATTGTGCACTTTTTCTCCAAATTTGCCATGAGCCTGAAAAAATATTGATCAGCATTTTCGTATGATTTCATAATAGCCTTCTTTAGATATAATGTAAATTATATGCACTCCGTGATAAATATAAAAATTTTCACTTTTCTCAATGGGAAGAAACAGGAGAAGATTTTCCAATATCATATCTCAACATGGGTTTCAAGGTTCATGTGCATCTGTTGTTTCGTCGGCAGCCCTGTCCGATGTACAAAAATCTTCCACAATCGTGATGTTGCCGCTATTTGAAGATCATGCTCTTTTATAGCCGGAAGTAGCGCTCCCTACTTGAACTCAACTCGATAGCTTCGCTGCTCCAGCTACAGCTCAGGTACGGGAGTCGTTGTTGCTGCAGAAGTGCTGTTCGCGGAATTCGATTTCGTGCCAGGGGTCTAGATTCAATCTGTTACACGGTTGGTAAAACTAAGCGTAGTGAGTGTTTATGCTGAATTTTTCTCGAACAAGCTTCTCCTTCGCGCTTACAGACTGTGAAGAAGTACGTTCCAGCTTCTAGCTCTTACCTCAGAAGGAACAAATCACTTGGCTGAAGATGGCTATCAAGCACTCATACCAAACGAGCATTCATATTTTTAAAGCAGAGTAAGCATGTGGACCTCCCCTAAAGAAACTTCTTTCGTTCGAGCGGTCACACTGGTCGAGCGTATTTCAGGCTTCGATTTTGCTCTCTGAGATGCCAAGAGTAATATGAATATCAAAAGGCTGGTGAGATGTTGGAGATGGTTTTCGAGTCCGTATTCAGAAAAATAAAGTTCATGATGGCGAATGAAAATCGGAACCTCTTTTTTTGGATCCATGTATTCTTTCAGTTTCATGACTTCGTTTCGGTTAAATCCAATGATATCCTTAATCGCTCTATAGATACTGTCGACGTTGTCCTTCTTACTGAGCACAGACGACGCCAAGAGCAGAACGCCGAAAATTAGGAGCATTCCTGGCCGCTTGGTCATATTTGTAGAATGTTTGCAAGGTGAATACATCGGCGGCCTCTTTGACCCCTTTATAAATGATTTTTTTAAAGACGCTGAATTTGTTATTTTCATCAGAACCATTCTTTCGCATTTATCTTTTATGCACAAATTTTATGATGGATTAATATAAATATATGCAACAATATAATAATATATGCAACAAATCATGCTGCCCATGTTGTGTTGCATATATAACCTGTCCTTGCTTTCTGTTTTTATATCTCGTACAGGCTTTATAACGACGATTGGAAATTAATTGAGGAAAGAAAAGTTAGAACGGAACAGGAGTTTCTCTTATAAGGAATGCACTCAATTGAGGATGGAAACCTACAAGGAGGATGCGGGATGCTGTTTGCTAGTCCTTAAAACCAATTCGGCAAAAAGGGAGGAGGTTATTCTGAATGTGCAAGAGGAACGCTGGGTGATATTGGTGGTGAAGTTGGATGGGACAGTCTAGCGTGGTACGTAAAGACCAGATTTTGCACTTTGTAAAGCATAAGAACCAAAAGCAGAAACGCTGGCGAATAGGTTAGCGCTTCTGATTAGCCAGATAGCAACATAGCAACGGAATTTTTAAGAGACTGAACGAGGCTCTCGTGTCCGTTCCGTGGCCGAAAGAAAAAATACGGAAATACGGAAAAAATACAGTTCTTCTTCGCTGGGAGTCCTCCTCTCATGGAAGAATCACTAGGCGGCTACCGACAAGGCTACGTAGCGGTTGATCGATGAATTTCGAATGAAGGAGCCTCAGGAACGTCCAATAATATGGAATTCTTCCAAGAGCAAGGATTATCGCTGGCTATCTGTTCAATACCACGATACCGGGAATAAGGACCACGGACACATCAGAGTGCACAACGCTTCCCACAACGTCAGGACATTATCGAAGGACTCTCTCCTAGACATATACCTACAAAAGTTAGAGAAGATTAAAGCCGACATCGTCGGTGTTTGCGAAACAAGGAGAGCACGCGCAGTCTCAGCGAAGTGAGCAAGCGGTGCAGAAATTCTGCTGGGAGAAGGAGCTGATAATGTCTCCACAACAGGTGGAGTCGGTTTCATCATAAAAGCAAATATAGCCCCGTACGTTATTTCTTGCGATATCCGGTTCCCGCGAGTTGCGGTTCTGCAGAAGCTGGGGAGCAGAACGCTCAGAATTGTGCAGGTATACGCGCCCACTACTTTAGCAGTGGACGACGAAATTGAGCGCTTGTACGAGGAAATAGAAAGGGCTTTGAAGCTCAAACCGACGTACACAATTGTTCAAGGCGATTTCAACGCAGTGGTCGGCTCCCGATTGGACGGTACGGAACACCTTCTAGGAATGTGGGGTGCAGGAGAAAGGAATGACAGAGGAAACTGTCTGATAGAGTTTGCAGAACAACACCAATAATAATAACAAACAATAATAATTCTCAATAATAAACACTTTCTTTGAGAAGAAAGCCGAGCGTCTTTGGACATGGAGCAGCCCGGACACGAAACTTCAAGACAGAATGATTATGTGCTTACCGATACACCAATGTCGTTCGCTAACGTCTCCGCTATTGGAGAAAGTGTGATTGCGACCCGCTCCGATCACCGACTTCTACGTTCGGTGATCCTCTGCGAAGAGGAGGTTCAGAGCAACTTGTTCAGCAGAGGTATGCCGCAAAATTGTGCTATTAGACGGCAAATATGAACTTCGTGGTGAGCTCTGGCCCACCACAAGCCTCACGAGTTTCTAGAGTGATGATTAGCCTGTAAGCGAACAACATTTTGACTGGAACGCCTGTGTTGGGGCTTGTTTTCCGCGCTTATTTATACCCGTGGTTTTGCGAGAGCTATTGTTGTTTTATCATAGGGTCTATGCCGCTAGCGGAGCTTTTGTTCCAAATTTTATTCTCCAACTGATGAACTATGAGCTAAATTCTTTTTGTAAGGCCTTTTTCTTCTAAATCGATAGATTTGCACTTTTATTATTCTTATTGCATTACTGCGCACTTTTCTAGGTCATATTGCATTGTTGGATTCAATTGGTTAGTGTATTATGGCGACTTCGACGGTAATACGGGGTTCTCGCGTTAGATGTGAGAGCAACTCAATTGGATAAGATTTAACTTGATACCTTCGCATATGCCTAGCGTCAAGTTCAGTGCTAATTCTTCATAGCTAGTAGAGTGTACTTCGGTTTGGGTTAGGAAGGTGATCTCAGTAAGAGATCAGTAGGCTCCATGGTAGGGTAAAAGAAGGTGCAATGTGTTCCGCGTGATAAATGAGAGGTGGTAGGTATATCAGTGTTATTTACCAAACGAGATTATTTTATTTGGCCTATTGAACTTCTGGTGAGCGATAGTTTTCCACCAATCCGCATTGATGATGGTGAGTTTGTAAGTTACTATGCTGTACATGGAAAGTGTGAACTTCTGCAAATTAGTCTTGCTTTAAGATAACTCTGTAGACTGTTACTCATGTTCGGACAACCGCGATTAGGCCTCGAGGAAATCTAGATTCTTTTGCTGTATCACGTATCAGAAGCATTCTTCAGAATAGAAACCTCCTAATTTGCCTTTTTTTCAATGAGCTGGTCAGAAGGTGACATGACCCTTATTCGTTAGCGATATTTCGAATTGCATGGAGAAAGTGCTCTTCTGCAAAAGCTCGATAGCGCTGAACGCCTCCAAATCCGAGCTAGTGAGTTTTCTGAAGTGGTGAGCTCACCAAAAGAAAGGGGACAACACCAAAGAAGATCCGCTCGTGGGCAGTACAGTACGGTAGCTAAAAACGCTTTGTTTATTACAATTGTCTATTGCACAGGTTAACACCCATGCTAAAATAACGAAAAGTACAAAAACCCAGAAGTAACGAGCAAGGGGACCAGTTCCTAGGCAATCTAAAGTTAACTAGGAGCTACAAGAAAAATTTAGAGTTTATCAGAAAACTTTTTCCAGGAGCCACAGACAATGGTCTCTTGTTCAACATGTCATGTTCACGGATTAGATCCAGCCCTTTATGCTTACTCCTGTGAGAGTTCGGCAAGTTGCTCATTTGCACATCGCTGTGAGCCCGGCTGTCGAGAAATGCACTGGCAGAGCGCTCAGTACCGTTCTGAGCTCGATCCCAGAAGTGCAAATCATGGTCTCCCAAACAACTTCAGTCCCGTGACTAGATTCAGTCAGGGACCAAGCCCGACGAAAACAAAGGTTGGTATGATGCAAGTTTTCAGTGTGCTATCTAGTCAAGATTGTTAAGCAATGGATTGAATCCTGCTCAATTCTAATTAAGCTCACAAACAACAGAAGGGGCAAGTGTCCTACAAAATTAGTGTTCAAGTGATGATAAGTGTTCCCCGTGTAGGCGTGGGAAAACCCGCTTAAAACGCGGTGTGAGATTAGCTAAGCGCTTAAGGCTGGCTTATGTCCGTTTACACATATGCTTTCATGGTAGACCACGTAGCTATGCTATCAGCTTGCAGCTCTCGTGCCGAGTCAACTGTAGAAAGTTATTATTATTATCGATATCGTCTGATACTAACGTGCTGAAATGTATCCTGTTAGAACTCTCTAATTACCCAGTTATGGGATGCCACCCTATGTATCCTTTACCGATGTATGTAATTGCTATTTCACTTAAAAGAGCGCAGTCGTCCCAGTTAATCATTTTATTACGCTACAAATCGACATTGGTGTCATCGAAGTTATGATCGAAGTAAGCAAGCGAAGAACCCAATCATGTCATAGCAATGCTGCATCATCGCTGACATTGCAACAGCCCTTTTTTAAGCTTTCACTAGCAATTGGTAATTACTATTACCCTAGCTCTCGATAGGTTTTTTCGGGCTACCTCCTAAGAGGAATTCGCCGGTTTGCAGTAGGATCACCATATACTGACTTTACCAAAATCATGAGAAGTTTTGCGGACAATTAAACATTATATGGAAAGGAGAAGAGCAAGGATGGATCACTCATCACCTAAGCAGTCCATCGTTGAACATGAAGGCACAGTTCACGATAAAAATTGCTTCTGACATATGTCCCTAGAGTGAATCTGTGCTTTTCCCCCGTCACCTCGTGGTGGGCACAGATTTATTTTAGTGGGACATCTCAAAAGTTACCATATGTGACGTTGTCAAGTCGTTAAGCAGGCTAGTTTGGGCGTTATAGAAGCTCCAAAATTGCCCCGTATGTTTCAACGGCATTTTAGAGGCTGCGCTATTTACAGAGAAATCATTTAGGAAGTTCAAATAACTTGTCATGACCCTCAGCGACAGTGAAAGGTAATTCTGTACAGTCCTAGCTTGATGTAGTCGGCTCTTTCTGCAGTTGCAACAAGCGAAATCTCGTCCAAATATCCTTTCCATGTCATTTCCCTCATGTTGATCTCGTACAACCTCTATTTTCACTGCTTTTGGGAGCCCTATTTGTCACAAAAACAGCGTACTTCCTCGCTTCCTTCACCATCGACGCACTTTTGCGACCTATTCTTCAGCTTTTTCAACTCGAACAGGGAATCTCAAAATTATCATAAACTGCGTCTTTGAAACCAAGAGCGGGTGATTGTCCATTATGCAAATGTTGCCTAGAAGAGTAGTGCAGGGTTGTGCAAGGCTGCAACTTGATGAGTACGGAACACCCACCTTCTCGAGCGTTCTCGTCTAACCCTTCAGAATTTTCTACAGAAATAAACATCGCTTTTTTGGTACGTTTTAGATTTTTTACAACAGGCGTTTACTAAACCCCATCGTCCCCATTTTTTGTTCACTTCTATACATTGCTGTGAATGGGTTTCTACATTAATTTGGCGCCGGTTTCTGTGCTATATTGGGTAAGGAGAGGCGTGGGGACGGGATGAGGATAAGACGGGATGGGGAATGAAGGAGGCGAGGGTAGTCGTAAATCGAAACGAAAATTGAACTACTTCTACAGTTTTTGGGATAACTTCCTTTTCTTCTTTCAATCTTTCTAATCGCTCAGGGAAATGATGTTCGCCGAGCACCCGTCATTCACCCCGAATCATCGAGCCAAGAGAGTCTCCCTCCTACAGCAGGTTTGAATGTAATTTGTCATCATTCACTTCAGTTCTTAAATGTTGGCTAAATTAGCTAACCCTAGGAAACAACTTCCTGAATCCAGCTCCTCTCTGAAATTGACTTCATCATCTATATGGCTTCAGTAGAAGGGAATTCATCGGAATAACTCTTTCATAGTATTTTAGTAGAAACATGCAGAACATTCCAGAAAAAAACCTGGAATTGAGTTGAATTTTCGGCAGATGCATTCCTAATACTAGTATTTTAATTGGGCTAGCTAGCACCAAGGCTCTTTTTTCTGTGCGCAATACGACAAACACAGACTATAAACAGAAGCAAAGCCTGATATTGAGGCTGCCCCTCATAATAACGAACTATTTACCCTTCTGCGAAACAACTGCTAAATATGAAACCCAGTTGTAGAAACGTACGGCTGTACTTTCAGAGCAATTGACCGAGGAATGGGAAAGCGATCCGGAAAAAGAGTAAGTATTCGTTGTAGCGTCTATTGAGCTATAAGAGAGCCAGTACAGAAGGTCTCTGATTACATTCTAACTGACATTTTGATAAGGGTCAACAGGGCAATTACCAAAGTGTTTCAACGCTTGTGGAATCCTCTACTATAAAAGACCGTGAATTCTTACTGTGGGAAAGGGTTTCTGACGAAGGGGAAAACGTAGCTGAGTAGGCTGACCACAGGTTACTCTATTCATATCGAATAAGTCGGCAACTTTCCTAGGATGCAATGCTTGACAATGGATGTCGCACCAATAGGCGAGTTTTGAACAAAACTCGAACTCTACGGGACTCAAACACGTAGTCGTGCTATCCGGGTACCGTGCCCTTCATGCCTTACACTAACGAGACCATCGTAATAACTCGCCACGCTGAACGTGTGAGTGCTGATGATGTATGGCATGAAAATCATTGAAAAAGTGAGGACAGGCATGGTCTCGGTAGTGAAAAGGATAAAAAGCACGGAGCCCGGATAGCACAAGCACGGATTTGAGTTCCGCCCTAGGCCTAATTTCTGCCCACAGCTCGCCAACCTTTCGGATACACACTGCGGCGAAATGATAGCAGTTAACCCATTATCAAGTCAATGAGATGTGCAACACTCCTTTTCTTCGATCCCTCTCTTCTGTCTATAAATTCGATTGAGTTTTGGTTGCTTCAAAATATTAGAACTCGGATACGCATGGGGTTCATGTTTAGAAAAACAATTCAGGGAAGGGTACTTTTGCGGTGCTATTTGGCTCCGGCTATCAGCCAAATTCATCCCCTGAGCTGTATAAGCACGGTTTATTCAGATACAATGGGAAAGTACTAGCTTTTTCGCTTCTCATTGGTATTGGATGTGTTATACTCTGTTCGTTTTGGTCACTAATCCGTCTGCTCCCTGTAGCTCTGATTCCATTCATATACATCAACAGGAAAACTGTATTTGGAGAACCATCCTGGTGAGATTACAACATTTCGTCTCAAAACCAAAGTTAGTTTTTAGTTAGTTTTTATAGGAGTTTTGTTTGTTTGTAGGTCGCAAAATACAAAAGGCGAAGAAGAAAGCACAACGTGAGACATGCTAATAATTTTTACCGACGTTTCCAATTCCTCTCTAAAGCGCTTTTTTCTGTTGATCATTCACTGAAAAGAAGACAACTTTTCATCAGCGATTTGGCGGCGAGCGTATTGGCTATGAACGCAAACACGGTTTATTTTAAAAACAGCGAGAATTTCATACGAAAGGATGCCCAAATGACAACAGGAGCCACATTTTGTTTGTTCCAAACGCAAAACAAAAACAGCGAAGGAAGGCATCCATGATATGCAAGACCCAGTTGTCCTGGCTGGTATTCATCCACAAAACCGTGCAAAGCTGTCTACGAAAATTTGTAAGGGGCTTGAAATGGAATGGAATTGTTGAAGGTGTCATTCTGGGAGCGCTAGGTCGCAAGGCTGCGAAGGCTAGATCTGAGGTGTTTTTATGGTGTTGCTGCATAGTGATGATTGGCTGTTCAGTTGTAAACAAGGAGCAAGGAACGGACTATGAAAGCAGCCATACTGTAACGCCTGTTCTAGAGGTACTTAATCGGGGGTAGCGTCCTAGTTCCTGCTGATAGACGTACGGTATATTCGATGTAAGGACTCAGTTAGAAGTGGACGCCTTTTTATAGTGTCACAAAGATAGTTGTGGTGTTTGATTGTGAGCTCCACATTAAAGATTATGCAGTCTCTCATATGCTTTTTCATGCAGCTGAAGACCATCAATTCCTTCTTGCATGAGCTTTTGAGACGACTTCTCAGTCAACTTGTCAGACTGACGGTTCACTGGGAGTACGTATTCATCCACGAGAATCTCCACAAAAAGAACTATACAGGCTTGATAAAATGCTGCTGAGCACCTTGCTTTCCTCACCGGATTCTATCATTAAAACGACCAGCATATTGTCCTACTGATCTGAGGAAGTGACCGATGTCCACCTTTCAACTGGAAAAAAAAGAAGGTTATGCTGGTGGTTGCATTCCTAATTACCCGGCATTTTATTCCTAGAACTACATTCTTTGGTTGTTTGATACAATTCCGCAGTTGTTTCTCTCCCATTACCACTGGTGATGAGGTGTCGGAGGAATTTGGTTGAGGTAAAGCTCGACCATTAGCTTAACATTTTGATGGTGTTTTTTTATTCAAGTTGATCAAAGTTTTCTAAGTTCAGAGAGTTTATAAGGTTCTTCAATAAGACGAACAGTGATCACACCACTATGGAAGATCGAATGCTGTGGGATCGTATGACTGCCTTAGAAAGTCAAAACGAACAACTACAGCGAGAGTTAAAGGAGCAGAGGAGGAGAACGGATTTGCTATTGAAACAGGTAACATCTTAAGAACTACGGTTCGGTCGTTGTTAGATATAGATTCTGGTCTTGGAATGAATCCTACAATTTTTGAAATATTTCGGGATTTGAAAAAATGCGCTGGAATCAATTTCCTTTTTTTTCTCCTAAACATTTTATTCCTAACTTTACTTCGAATTGTTGAGTAATAAGTTATTGCTTATATATATTATTGGAGAATTCATCGTCCACTATAGAATATTGGATATGGATAGGGAGAAGCTATACTTTTGAGCGCGCTGTATAAGGAGGACAACTACAAATAATAATAGAAAATTCTAGATGGAAGACTTTACGCCAAGAAGTTGTGGGACAAATTCCAAAATTGAGGTGTACGACTTTCCTGAACGACACTTTGACGATTAGCTGCAGACTTTACCCATTTATCCACTTGATGTTCTACACGCGTTTCCGTTATTCATTCACAATTAAAAATTGGATGATTTAGCTATTCTTGCCGGTTTGATTTCATTCTTTTCTAGATGCTCCTTTGATCCGAACGTCATATCCAAATGATTTGACAGGACATGTGTTTGTGAATAAATATTCATTTCATTGCTACTCCGAATACTGTGCACAAAGTGAAGTGCTTCCCTTCCCTCAGAGCTCCCCATTAGCTACTCAAAGGCACATTTCACTATATTTGGGGTACCCCTAAGGGACCCTTCTTGAGTTGAAGAGCCGAAGCGTGAAGTGAAGCAGAATATAGTCTGCACAATGTGCGATATATGAGGCTTCCTAAATCTGGGTAAACGCAGAGCTCGGAGTCTAGAACGACGAGAGGGGTGTTTGGACGAGATTTCAGACGAGTGTAATTGCGTAAAGAGTTGGCAACAGTATCCCTGCTACCAAAAGTTGTTTTAATTAGTTGAGAGGCTGTTTACCTGTGATTTCTGAAAACTTTATGTACAGGAAAACATCTGGAAACAGCAACGAATACAGCCCTAACTGTAACAAGTATAAGAACAATGTAGAAGTTAGACAAAAGCACCTCTTATGAGAAGGATAACCGGGAATTCAGCAAGTTCTTCAGTACATATATAATACTAGCACCGAAATTATTACAAGTATGGCACTAGAAGTATGCACAGATTTCAAACCAGATTATGAAGGATCATTAGCTGCAGTTAAGTTGGATTTCTACGGAAGCGACAGAGCATCGTATGACATATGATCTACATTGTTGTCAACGTTGTCGACAGTCATCTCCTCGATGTGCTGTTCCCTTCGGAGTCCTCTTTTAGGATTCGTCAGTTTACTGTCTGCATCTTCTTTCACGGGGCTACACAACACGTATCTGAAATTTCTCAGAAATCAGGAATTCACTGGGAGACGACGATTATTCTGGTAGGACCGAAAGCATTATGCTTTTTTACCATAGGAAAATTCGACTGCTTTCCCAGGACACTACTCATTTGTTAACGTTCCCGTACAGTAGTTACGTTCCGGTGCTCCAACAAATTGAAGGATTGGAGGTGAATGGCGTGGGAAAAGGAGGCGGAAAAAGAAGCCATAAATACAGCAAATTTTTGATCGCTGTACGTGCTAGCATCTCCAATATCTCAATAAGACAGCAGTAGAGGTAAGGCTAGCAAAGGGACTCTGGTGAGACTAACTGGAGCGTCTAACATCATGTTCGTGAAATCTGAAGTTAGACTCGACTTGAAAGGGAGACGTTTACCCGCGAGATATTTTCTTCAAGTTCACTTCAGAATAATAATCGTGAAGCCAAGAGTGCATATGGAGGAAGATGATGGGATTCGGAAGAGGTGGCTTTGCAAACTGATCGCTTCTACACATGCGACTCAACATGCGAGCCCAAATAAATAAATACGGTTCAGGATAAGAGAGGTGACGTCAAGCCTTTTCACTGTTATTCCCGCAGATCGAGTGCCATGATTGCGCGGAACACGGCTACATATGAGGAGAGAGCGGAAATAAGAGAGGTATTCGTTTTCTTATCCTTTCTCAACTTATTCTACCATTACTAAAAGTGTTCGCTATGTATTCGATTGTTATTCTCTTGGTTACCTCCTTTTCTTCCTCTGTGCTATCTCTTCATTGAATTCAAGAAGGCATTCGATACAGTTGAAATCAAGCAGTGCTGAACGCCCTTACAGCGCGGAATTCGGCAAGGCGAGGTCATTTCCCCGATGCTTTTTTCTGCTGCTCTTCAACTAGTGATGCGAAACGCCCAGATACCCTGCATAAAGGCGAAAGGTTTCAATACTCAATGTTTCCAGACGACACTGTACTCATTGAGAACGAATCGTGTGCTCTCGAGAATTCATTAAGGATCCTAAGAAACGCTGCTAGCTCTATCGGTCTCAAGATCCACCCAAGAAAAACCAAGTGGGTAAAAAGCAAACGCAAGCGACTAATGTTTGCGCATGGAAGATCCAATCATTGAAGAAGTTTCGTCACACGTTTACCTAGGCTAAGCAGTCACGATGGACAACGATTTGACAATCGGAATAGGTCGTCGTCGTAAGGCGAGCTGGGCGACATTCAATAAGTATCGCGATATTCTCACTGACAAAAGAATTGATGCCCAAATCAGAGCCCATGTGTTTAACAACCATGTCCTGCCGGCGCTTTTGTATGGAAGCGAAACATGGAGTACAACCATAAATGAAGAAAGAAGACTGGCATCCACTCAACGAGCAACGCAACGAGCGATGTACGGCGTCATCTTGATGTATATAACTCCTGCTTGCGAAATTCGGAGGCGAACTAGCGTCAAAGATGTGACTGAAAATGTCTAAAATATCTAGGACTCGAAAACAAACGTTGGGCAGACATGTAGCTGTGGTCTTAATGACAACCTTTAAACGTCCCGAGTGACCAGTTGGTACCCCCGCGAAGCAAAAAGACGGCGAGGAAGACCCCCCGCCAGGTGGAGTGATCCTTATAGAAAACTATTCGGACAGAGGTGGCAACAAGTGGCAAGAAACCGAAATGAATGGCATAGATGCGTCCTGCATGGTTGGCGAAATCACCTTTGAAGAGCGGACATCAAAGCATTAAAAGTATTCTCCTAATTAATACGCGTTACTAAGGTGAAGACAAACGTTTCTATTTCAATAGTTAGCACTTTTAGGAGTCTCACGTGATGGGTCGCGTGAGAAATATAAAACAGCGTGGCAGGCAGACCATTCGCATACAACAAGAGATTCCCCTCAAGAGGCGTGGTAAGAGGAAGGAAATGGTATAGTTTTGGAGTGTCAGAAGTCAGCTCCATAAAACGAAGTCACGTTTTACACAACACTCCAATTATGTATGCTGAGGTATCAAGTGGGCACAAAAGAAATAAAAGAGCAACGTACACAATATCACCGGCTTCCAATTGCAGTTCTGCGGTTGGGTTGATTATGACGAAAGAGATTTTGTTACTGCTCTCGATGGGATCCACACTATCGAAAGCTGAAATGTATTGGAGTGTAAGAGGTAATCGGCTTGGTGATCGAGATTTTCTACTAGATTATTACAAAAGAAAAATAAAATAAACTGAACGGTCGGCGATCATGACCCCACTCTCTCTGTCAGTCGCCACCAAGTGAGGTTCGGATTCTCAAAGACTAGATTAACGGGATTGCGTCAAGAGAAGAGAAATGGACGCGGCCGGCTCATTCCAAAGGATAGAGCCCAACTAGTCCGTAGACCTACACACCCAAGACGGACGAATCATCAAGCATTGTAGAGACTGTAGAAGTTGCATCTTTCGCAACGGGGCCCACACGTTGCACACAGGCAGCTTGCGTTAGACAGCTTTGCGCAATGGCACAAAAAATTGAGCAGCTCATGCCAATATCCATTCCATGTGACTTTTTGGTCGCATCCTTTTTCAACCTCTGATTTTACTACCTACTTCTTCGGAGCCTTGTATTACTAAATACGCCGATTTCCGCGTTTTCTTCGCTACTTTTGTGCTATTCTTAACAATCACGATAATTTATCTGTTTAAAACTCGTTGCACCAAAATTATCATGAACTGTGCCTTCAACGCCTGTAACGTAAACATACGATGAATGGTCAACCAAAGTTCTATACTTCCGCGGTAGAGCATCGGAGTGAAAAACATGGCTTGCTAATGAAATCCAATAAAGAAATACCCACATTCCTCATCGTCCTCCGTCATTCCCATGCCTCGCATTCTGGTCCTGATATGATTCAGCATCTCCTTTCGTCGTTCTACAGCCAATTCCTGTTGCGATACATCCACCAAGTGACACTTTTCCTCCATTTCGTGAGAAACCTAGAGTTGTAATAAAATTTATGTAGTGCTTGGAAAATGATTTCTGAAGATTACCGTTTTCGTATCCATGTCTTTTGTTCTGAATATTCCCAAAGGTATATTAGCGCCAGATGAGCATAGTCTCTTGTACAGTTGCCCATAAGTTTTGATCCATAGATCTTCAGATGTGATCACCATCTGGAAAAAAGGCGTTTAATATGGTGTATAAAAAATAACGAAGATATCTACACCGAATATCAGTAATACTATCAATACAAAAAGGCAAAGGTGGCGTTGCGCCAAGTGGTGCATCACAATGGGCATGATGGGATTGACTTGCCCAGGACAGTGAGGCCTTCCATCCCTCCAAAGATGCACTTGGAAAGATAAAACCTCTATGTGAAGGCTAAATAAGGCATTCAAAATGCCAGTACGATTCAAAATGAATGTCCAGTGCAGGACGCATCTAAAAACGGGTTGTTCAACGAAAAAGACCTCATTCTTACCTCTTACGTAAACAAGCAGATTTTTTTGCTAGATAGCTAGTAATAATCCTTCCCTTTTGTTGGATCGATCCAAACATTGCGAAGCTGGGCTATGCGATTCTCTGTTATGATCCACACCAAATCAGTTCGCACAGAAGAGCGACAACCATCCTCCCTTAGGGGACCAAGTACAGGGACTTTCTATGAGATCCCCTCGCAAGCACAATTAAAGGTTCAACATTTCTAGTAAATTTTACTTGTAACAGTAGCAAAAAACTTTAGCGGTGTATGAGATGTTGGCAAGCAAAGTAAAGCTTGCCTTCACCAGTTTAACCACAGAATCACAGAGGGTTGGTTTACGGATTGAAAACAGGAGGATGGCAGCCGTCCAAAAAAGTTTCTCTCACCCTGATAGCTAAATTTCGAGAACGTTCCATCTCCTTATAAGCTGTCGGGGTTGCATTTTGAGATCTCCAGAAAATTAGTTGAAAAAGATCAATCTAGATCCAAAATTGCTTTAGAACAGTGCTGGATTCTGTTTACTATGTTAGGGATGTGTGGAATGCAATTTCAAAGAAGTGGGCGGAACTTCAGTAAACAATTTACGGTAAACAGGGTTCTAAACCTATTTTCGCCGAAGTCGGAAAGCAAAGGGCAATTTTATCTAAACATCTAGTAAACTGATTTGGGCAAAAAACAAGAAGCGTCATTACAACTGTAAAGGTTACCGAAGAAAGATAGCCACTCCCAGCAGATTGATCGATCCCAAGTAGTAGGCGAGTTAATGTTACCACGTACGGCTTGATAATGGCCTGAATATAAAGGAATCCGTTGAATAGTCGAAGGGTTTACAATGGTTTGAAGTGGAACGCTACCTGGTAAAGTAATCTGTCCAACATATTGGCACTAAATACTCCACCTTGTGCGAAAGGAAGGCGAAACATGTAGGGCATATGCGATCCTCGTTTTTTCTCATTCTGGAATCAGAATCCATGTCTCCCTGGCTTCACATCATCCCAAATAGGAACTACATGGCGAGTTACAGAATGCGGAAATAGGACATTCGCGACTGCACTACGCTTTGTCATCATAGTTCAAAACAACTCAGAGCTGTCGACGAATTAATTTACCTTTTCAAACTTGGATTGAGCCAAGGAGTACGGGTTGTTAGCGCTAAACTGTACAAATCGCATATTACTCGTATGGGTGAGCTCTGTAATCATTCGTAGACGTGGAAACATCCTGAAATCAACGATGAAGATTGCCTCGTGAAAGTATGGACAATAATGTTTTTTGGATTCGTGTCTGTATAATATAAATGACTGTGGGCAGTTGTTTGAGTGAGTTGATTAGACGGGTCTCCATAATGCCAAGTTATCTCCTGGTAATGGTAATTT
>UZAF01019622.1:0-22642 GCA_900617895.1 Haemonchus placei | reverse complement strand
GGGTAGGTTAGGAGAGGGGGGAAGGTTAGAAGAGAGGGAGACAACATTGCAAACCAAAGGTTTCAATTTATCGAGGGCCCGGTGGTTTCTTATGTCATTTGTGCTTCTATTTTCAAAGAATTTTTCCATTACCACAAAAACAAAACCCTTGGAATCGAAAACTTGGAGGGTTTATGATCTTACAACGGAAATTCGAACTGTGTAGGTGTCATAAAGCAACAATAAAAACTATTATTTTTACCAAAAAATCGTAGAGAACCCTTCAAGAATTATTTCCGGAATTCAAAAATTGAGTTGAAGAAATGTGAAATGAAATCCATAGCATATTCTAAGTAGACCAGACGGCTGACTAGGATCGTCGGACCTTGAATTCCGAATTATAAGTTCCATTTCCCAAGTTTCCCGTAGCTTACGGACTCCCAGGGTTCTGTAAGACTGGGCAAGAATATCTGGAAATGTGCGGGTCATTATGAAGCCTCAGCCGAGATGTTCTAGTTGGCTAGCGTTTCGTCGGTGAAGATCAGCGTATCGAAGAAGCACGTAGAACGTTTATCGATTTCATTGGATGAGCCAGGCATTTGATTCAGCTACATTTATTTGAGAATGTTTGGCTTGATGATTAGTTCGGTGAAGACAGCTACTAGTAATCCCTCAAATATCCTATAAAAGCCACCATTCGGGTACTCTTTCCTGAACTTCTTGATATTCCTGAAGCCGGACTACTTTAGATAAGAATTTAGAATAGTTAATCCTCGACGGACGTGAGAACAGGCAAATATTCAGCTAATCTGAAAGTAGAAGATTTGGTACAAAGCCGATCTTCAGACATTCTCCTTGGTGGCACAGCTTCTACGAACCCACAACCCACTCGGATTTTACGTTTTCAGGATCCGCCTGGGCCCACAACTTCCACCCTTTTTTCACCCATACAAACCTGTTACCCCGAAGGATGGAAGGCTTGGTTTTTCTTTCCAGGTATCGATCCGGAGTGCGCTACTTGTAATTGAACGAAGGTGAAGGAATAGAGGAGGTTCCATGGTACACTTGCACAGTCTTTGAAACCGGAATACGCCAAGCCACCCATACCACCTCTGCTATCCCGGAGACAATTGTTTGGCATCAAACATCTCTGAAACGAAAGAAGCACTACTGGATGTAGCAAATGTTCAAAACAAGTCATTAGTGAAGCTAGGCGTACTCAAATGTTGTCAGGGTTAGAAATGTAAGCTGATTACATGGCTTATCCGAAGAAATCGATAATTATTGTACCCACTCTGGGCTTTAATAGTGTCCTGAAGCACTGCAGTAGTGTTCACTGGTCTTATACAAACCTGTATTGGGGTACAAGGAGGGCTACTAGTTTTGAAGAAGTGGGGTAGAGCGATCCTTAAGCCGAAGCCCAACTTTCGACGACGTCCTGAGCTGCGGCGGCTGCGGGAAGCGCCAGAGCTCATAGCTCAGCATGGGAAAGCAGTTGCTCGCCGGGCGATTATTTACCCGGAGCAGAAATTGCAGGCACGTGCGCGCTTTGATGCCTCGTCGTTGCACGTCAGCAACTGGTTACTGCGTCGTACTCGTTGTTGGCGTCGTCCGCCTGACGCGGTGGGCAAAAACACTCTGGGAGATCATCGGAAAGCGAGCAATTCATCAGCAATGACCCAAAATGGGCAGCCATTGGTGGTGGGTGAACATTACAGGATCCTTCACCTCAATGCTCCCCATGAAAGAGCACACGGGTGAGCCCATGTGCCCTGGCCTCCGGGAAGCAGTTTGTCTCTTCGCTTTCGTGCAATTCGAACAAACCAACTTGCTTGGGTACAACGAATCCCATCAAGCGAGACGGGTTCGCACGAAGCGTCGTCAGGCGGCAGAATTGCAGAAGTCTGCTCTGCGTCTAGCCATCCACCAAGCTCTCACGCCAACCCGGCGCCCCTGCTCCTGGGAATCCGTTCGGTGCTGTTCTGGAGTTCACAGGGGTGCATATACCCTCTCTGAGAGGGTTACCCTCACCGGTTTCTGAGTAAAAACAGTCACTTTTCCCTAGATTGCTCTTCCCCACCAGGTTAGGACTTCCCCTGAAGTGTTGTGGTGATGGTCAACAGCAACCCACTCCATCCGTTCGTTGCCGCCTATGAGCCCAAATGTTTTCGACGACCGTATCTGGACACCACGGGGTTTTCGAACTCGCCACCCAGATATCGATTGGAGACAAAGAGCGTGCTAGAGAAGCTAGCGTGTTGACTAGAGACTATGGAACTGTAGGAGACGGCGATACAGCGTGGGAACGGGTGTAGACGCAGACTTGGCGAGATAGCACGTGCATGAATGAGGGTCAGGGGAAGTGTTGTTTAGGAAGAGATTCAGGGAGAGCAGCGTAATTTGAGGGAAATGCTATCGTATGGGAGACACGAGAGTGGCTGGCAAATCGGAGGGGACACGCCTCCGTCAGAGGGTGCAGACAGGCGCCGTGTGGCGGTGGGGGAGTCCCGCCGGCGGTTGCGGAGAGTTACGCCTTCAGCTGATGCGTGCCATCAGTTCTTTGCCAATGTGACGTCATCCCACCAATAAGTCGATATCAATCGGCCTGCTTCATTGTTGGGTTGGTTTGGTGTAGTTTGTGGGTGATTTTCGTTTTCCTCACTGACTTGGGACTTTTCCCCATTTTTATTTTTTGATCTTTGATTCCCAATTCCCACGATGGTTTTGTACCATTCTGCACGTTTGTTAGATCACTCTGAGGTGAAGATGAGGTATTTCGTGGGTCTACATTGTCATGGGTGTTCCCCAAACGGGAAATGACTCAAAGTCCATTGTATTTGTTCTTTGATGCATTCTAAATCTCTTATCATTATGGTATTCTAGACTCTCATTCTGTTCTCTCTTTTCGTGATGAAATTGCTGATAGTTCCTTTTTGCAATCCCATGGTCTCATTCGGGAGAGTTTCTCTCTTCCCACAGTCTAATCTCCTCAGGTACTGCATACCTTAGTACTGCACTTTGTGCTGTTGTAACTTCTTCCCAGTTCCTTCCCAGATGGGACACAATGCTCTTGATATCCTTGCTCTTTTCTTATGATTAGCCCACATTCACTCTATGTAAATGTGTTTTGAGGTCGCGGTCAGGGAGGATGATGTGCCTCCTTCCGACGGTGCCATGGCGCATCGGAACAAAGCTGACCAAACAAATTTCCCATTTGCTAATTACTCTTTCATGTACAATATATATCCAGTCATTCAATACGGCCCAGATCTGGTCTAATATCACATAAAACCACCGAATGCCCGGAAAAAGTGGTCTTTGATCATCAACACAGCGCATTTTGCACTTGCGAGGAGCCTGTCATTCATTCAGATATTAGTCGGCTCTTTGGTAATTGTTGACTGTTCCCGAATAACGAAATGAAAAGCATTGGAAATAGTGACTGTTCACTGTGGTTTAGGTAACATGACACTCTGGTCGCACTGTAGGTCATTCAAAGCCGGCCAATTCTATGACTGATCTCTTGGGCGCCTGCAGCCTAAGTGCAATGTATTGGGGTAGGGGCCTAAAGTTCATTCCCCATGTTAGTAGTGCAGTTTACCTGCCGGGACATTGACTCAGGAGGGTAGGGGTACCACCATAGGCGAAAGCAAGAAGTGGGGGGTGGGGGGAGGGAGCGGCTGGGTGAGTATGTTTCTAGATCCGCCCAGACATAGTAGCTGTAAAGGAGATAGTCTGACATTCCTCAGCATGCATGGCACCCCTCCATAATGATTACCGCGATCATAGATTAATCCCCAGGCACAGCTCACATAGAGTAAATTGAAGTCTTCTCTCAATCTTGAAGACCCGATGTGAGTCATCAATTGAGTACCTCTCACTGAACAGGTATACTAAGCCTTCTGAGGTAGAAAAACAGTTGTTCCATAGGGAAGGATCATTTGGGCATGTAGCGGAGAAGTGATAAAGAAAGTAGGAGATTCTGAATTGGGAGCTTAGCCGGCTGAATCATCGCATCTGAATCTGATAGCTGACTGGTCCATAGGAAGTTCAGAGTGGGTCTCGGGGTAGGGCAACTGGTAATCGCTTAAAGTGACGGGTTTTGAACTCATCAAAGGAATAACTCCCATTCCGGCTTTTTCTCGAGCTCCCAGATCGAATTCCTCTTGCTACCAGCTTTCCTTATGTGATTTTTCGTTGTTACACGCTAAACCAAACATCACAGACTGTAATGATCCAGCAGTGAGCGTAGGTGGGGTAGTGATGAATGGCGCCGTTACCGCACTTTCGAGCCAGGATCAAATCTCGAGGGTTAGCCGAGTTTTTGTTGCCTTAAAAGCCAATTTATTAGTACTAGTAGTAAGTTAGTGTAACAGGTATGATCTATGCGGGGATGGGCTTTAGCGGATCTCTTCGAATGCATATGGGACCTATTCAATGACCTGGCCAGCCTGAGTACAGGTCAGTGCTATTATCTTCTAGAAGGTTCACATTCAAAAGCCGGAACGATCCTGATTGAGCCCGAAAGTCTGGCACATCTTCTCAAGACCTGGTTGTTCTGGTTTTTCCCTCCAGATTCAGATTCAGTTTGGTGGGACCGTCCGAATCTCATTGGTTACTATTGCATCGCTTTCACAAAATGGGTGTTTTGCCTGATAGGGGAGCAAAGTGGGCTCGAGCCAAGAGTGCACAGTTAGAGAGCATGTTGTTGGAATGAACAGCGGGGTGAAACTGGTAGGCCACAGGTGACCGTGGGAGTTTCTCCATGAGTGGAGCCTAGAGAGCGTGGCGGGTGAAGAGTCGCAGGGGTACTAAGGTAAGGAAGAGAGAGGAGTAGGGCGTGTGAGGCGCAGACATCCCTGCAGAGGAGGTGGGCTGATACAGTTCAGTTAGGCTTGCCCGTGAAAGACGTCATCAGGGTATGGAGTATGGGCGACAGGAACAATTCCTTCCTGTAAAACCTCTGCAGGGATGTCTCACATGTCACCGATTGGATCCGAACTGCTCGCTACTTTAGAGGGTTAGGCTCATAAAGGGGGCTAAGTTTGACGGTGACCTGAGCAAATCGTAGATGCGATCATTCTGCAGCTCCGAGGAGTAGTTATAACAAGTAACGAAGTAATTGAGTGGAAGGAAAGGCTAAGAGGTTGGCCCAGATTGGTCCCCAAGTAGTGCGGCCCTATGCTTCTTCCTGCCTACTTGTTGGTTCCGAGGTGACCGTTCAAAGATGGTAGCTTTTTTTGGAAGTATGAAGTGAGTAAGTGGTTCCTTTTCGTAGTGTTGGGTAGGTTCTGCCCATATTGTAGAAGTGAGTAGGTGGAATTTCCATAATACGGAATTGTTCAGGAATGGGAGCAATACCATGATATTTTATGAGCCATGATATTAAATGGAGTATAGAGGGACTGCCTAGCTCTAGAGTGTCATTAGACGTAACCCGAATTCCTACTGTCATGAGAATCGGGTCAGGTTTATATTCAGCAAATGCTCCAGTCCGGGCGTTTATCCTTTGGATCCCACAAGCCCTAATGACCTACTTTTATATGATGTTTACCAATGATCTCGCCCAGAACTTTCAAACACTCTCAACTATCGGGTCCCTAAAAGGGTAAAGACTTGGAGCGTTGATCAATCCCGTCTGAAGGATGCGCCCACGCATCCGACTCCACTCAGATTCGTAGCGGCTGTTGAATGTGTATGGGGCTATACAGTGACTTGCGATGATCAGCCGATGTACAAGTCAGTACTTTTATCCTCCCAGACAGTCTGGTTCCAATCAACCTATCCCGGAGGGATGGAAGGCTTGGTTGGCCCAGGCGGGCATCGGTCCGGGATTCGAACCCATGGCCGTGAGTGTGGTGATCGGGTCCCTACAGACTAAATATTCTAACGTACAAGTGCCGCCCCTCATGACTTACAGGTACAACCGATGGCGAAATCTTGACAGGCCACAAATTGCATAGACCTAATGATTAACCATCTTTCACTTTATTGTCGGGTAGAGCGTTGAAATGCTTGAAATGTGCTTCGCGGTTGAAGTGGAACTACCTTCACTTATAAGTTCTTGACATTCCTATAAGCATAGGACCTTTGGCCGCTATCAATTCCTTATATGGGATGCGTCCCCACATTCGACTTCCATGCATAATCCCGATTGCTTTGGAGCCGTCTGTGGCCTATACAATGATTTGCGGTGATTAGCCGATGTACAACACAGTGTTTTTATCCTCCGAGACGAGTATGATCCTATAATATAATTAGCAGACTTCATAGGGATGATAGACCTGGTTGATTTGGGTCGATACGGGATCGATCCCCCACCATACGTGTGTGATAATGCGCCACTCGCCACTACACCACTTGTGCCTATTGCTTGATACTTGACTTAAAAATAGGTTCGTTGTAAAAGTTTTTTTTGAAAACAAGGTAAGCAAAGTTCCAATGCAATTGACTTCGATCAGTTCTCAGTTAGAAAGTATCACGTCTCCTGAGGATTGATGTGTTGTATCAGCCTGATGAACTTTAATCTTGGCGGGGTTTGATCCGCTGTTCCATCTAGGCCGGAGAACTCTGAAGTTTGTACGTTTTTTGGCGTAGTGCCTAATGTGGATGGACAATGGGGTTTTTGACTCTTGTTGGTAAGGGTAAGCCACGCATTTTACTTCCAATCGGGGGTTTAGTAATATTTGAATGCCTCGTGGTATAACAAATGCTAAATAATTCCTCAACACCATTGTTGTTCGCTAAGATCTCACTGTACCTTCGCGCGTTCAGAGCTCATGACACAATTAGAGTGCTATAATTATTGTGACTGAACGCTGAGCCGTTTGCTTTCTCTTACTTCATTCGATTCCTCTATCTGGACATTTTCAGAAACGTTTTCCACGCTTAATTATAATTGAAAAGTATGTACTGGTAGTCATAAGGGAATTTTCTTTTTGAACTTATTCTTTCGGATTTGAAGATCTGAAATAAAGTGCGGGAAACTAAGAAAATGTGAAAAGTGACTATTATAGGGACTTTTGGGTATGAAAATAGGTCAGAAAAGTGGAAGGATATGGGAGAAAACTACAAAATGCGTCCCCTCATTATATGGGCCTTTACGTGCTAAGCGTGAACTTCAAAAGTTTTACTACGAATGCGAATTCCTTCAGTTCCCCGTCTGATCCTAACGCTCCAACCGCCCCATTCTTCGCTAGTAATGCTCTACTAGTCGTGTTTCAAACTAGTCCTCCTAACAGCATAGGGATCGAATAGGGTTGAGAACCTTCTGTTTTGAATTCTGCGGCAGTCTCTCTGCCCTGCTTCAATAAAATGGGATTATAGATCTTCAAGTTAATGTCCTACATTATCAATCTATTTCAAACATGGTTGGAGCACACCTAGTGTCAGCTGTGTGCCAGATGATACCACTGGATGTATTCTCAAAAGGACTGGTGAATGGGGCTCTGGAAACCATTATTTGTGCTGAAGACATCGCATTGATGCCGTATAGTAGAGAAAAACTCCAGAATAAACTCCAGAATGGGGGAACGCTGGCTGATGATAGGCTCCGCCAAATATGAGAGACTGAACCCTCAGCTTTGGTAAGTGCAGAACCAATCGTCAAATACCTCAGGGATGCAGCGAGAAAATCGAAGGATATTACCTTGAAAGTGGCCTGCCGCTAACGTTGGCGTGTAGCAGGACTTGCATAAACGCGACATGGAACAAATGGGGAGAATTTAGTGGTACTCACTGCGATTGGAGGTGAAGGAGGCTCAAAGTTGTGAGCCGCACGATGCTTTGCGGAAGCGAGTGCAGGCCGGTAGGATAGGCAACTTCACTCTGTAAAAGTGAAATGGGTTTGCAGTTAGGCACGACTATTATACATCGAGTCAGAAACGAAGACAGCAGAGCAGTCGTGCAAACAGCTTCTCTGCGGCTGGAGATGACAGAGCAGCGCCTGTGATAATATGGGTACGCATTGGCGAGGCCACCAAAAGGCCCGATAAGGAAGCCGTGGATCTCGAAGCTTAAAGGATGGGAGGACGAGGAGCCTCAAGGGAAAGGTGGCGGGACATGATTAAGAAGGATGAGTCAGGACCAATGTGGCAGTAGAATACGCTGCTCACATGATGGAACCTGCAATTGCGCGGGATTATAGGAAGAGGATTACATTTCTATTTTTTCTAAAGCATGTCAGAAATGACGTTGGGGAAGAAAATTCGCTTGGCGTATTTGACGTCCGCCTTAGTATTGTCACAGACCTTTTCATGGCACAAGAAGCCACTATTTATAAAAATGCGTGAATTTTATCATTTTCAAAATTCGGAAGCACCTTGTGCTCTTGTTTAAAAACTAATTTCTTGCTGCTTTTTTGTGAGCCAAAACCCTGAGCAAGTTGGCNGGGGGGGGGGGGGGGGGGGGGAACTTAAGTCAATCATGAGCTTCATTTCAACAATGTCCACTGATTAGCAGTAGAGGTTTGTCTAGGTGAATAACAAACATTATTTATGCGTTGACCATTGTGATGCTGGTCATTATGCAAGTCGAACATTCATTCAAGGTATGATTCTACATGATTTAGAGTGAAGGTTAATTGTTTGGCCTATCCGAATCGGTTTGAACATTGACGATTTCTTCACTTTATCTTTACCAAGCATCGGTGTTGCTTTCTCTCTATCTGAATGGATTTTATTCCGACAAAGGCGAAGAAAATACTTTGTAGTCGAAGTCGACAGAGTTTGGCAGGCTCCTTTGCGCCTTTACTCTTATCGGCATTTATTACCGGGAGGGCGTTTTCTGTACCGTTATGGTCAGTGTTGAGGAAATACTCCTTTACTCTGCCTTGAATTTCTCAATAACTTCCTACTGGTACTGCTCCGTATCTGCTTATTTCGAATATGATAACGTTCTCGATCCTGCAAGTGCATTTTCCGAGTTTGACGGTTTAAATGTTTGTTTTCAGTTTTGGATGTCAACGGATCCTCTTCATCAAGAAAGGCTTTCAGTGAGTATACCCACTTTATTGTCTTCCAACTCTTGCCACTTTCACAAACAAGTGAAATCTTCTTTTTTTCGCATTAAACTTGAGTGCGTAATAAACAAATAAATGAATTTACATTTTCAATAATGCTAGTCGACTTCAGTGAAAGGGCTTCCAGGCTTTGAAATGTCCTCGATGTTTCTATGGGAAAAGATTTTGATTCACAAGGAGTGCCAATTCGGAATGAATTACATGGGAACACTATAAGAAGCTCAGAAAACATAATCATTCTATTGTTTCGAAATTTTTAGGTGACTTTGCATTCATTCCTAAGGAACCTTTAGAAAATAATGAAAAAAATGTAGGTAATATGCTTCGCCACGTGCCGCTCCCACTAGCACGCGAAGTTTTCACTAGAAATCTGTATAATTTGTCAACCCATTTGTTTTTGCTGACTTTCCGTTTTTCCAATTTTTCTAGGAGCTTTCTGGAACCCTATTCTGGTGGAGTATTAATCAAGTGCAGGAATTTGCCGTTCTCATTGTATGTAGGGTCGTCGAAAGAAGGCTCACACATCGGTCACTTCATAACTTTCAGTATCGAAGAAATACTTGCAATGACCTGCTCTAAATAAGATGACGTTCAAACCAGCTTTGGTGCGTAATTGGGATACCATAGTGGTCCTTACATATAAAGCAAAATTTAGAAATGTGGAATGTAGCTTCACACGAACCTATACTAGAACTCTTGGTCTGATGTTTGCATGCCTTCCATTTCTTCTTGTTGAACTTCCAACGTAGTTCTACAAGACCATGCCGAATCTTCGCAGCATAATGAAATAGGTTCGAACGGAAGTGGCTGTGTAGTTTACCTCTTTTGTCCCTGGCTCTGATTTCGTACTGGTTGATGACTTTCAACCTCCATTTTTTCCTTTTGGCCAGCACCTCGCCCCTCACTCCCACCCCTTTTTATGGGACATCCAATTTTGCTCTCTCGGCTTGGGGTCCCGAACATGATGCCAATGAGTTTTTTCTTCCCATCAGCACCATGGCACCGGTCATAGGCTATGGCGGTTCGCACTTCTGCTAAATCGAGAGATTAGATAGAAACATTTCAAAAAGTAAGCAGAAACAGGTTGGCCAGGTAACTGTCATCCGTTGAAATCGATCTTTTTAAACGATCTTTTTAAACCTGGTCGATCAATTAAGCTCCGAGAATTTTATTTTGGTTTTTGTACAGTAAAGACAAAAAACTGTAGCTTTTTTTTNTTTTTTTTCCAAACATACTTCGGGTCATCGTTATTGTGATAGCAAATTTTATAGACATTATTCGCTCAAAACTAGTTTCACCAAACTATCGACGGCTAAGTTTCAACATATCAGTAATTATACTCCTGAAAACTTCTTAAAAATGAATTTGTATGAAAATATTGCGCTGTCAGCCAGACAACTTTGTCGTGCATGTTCTCCTTGCCCTGAAGGAGCAATATCTAATCCTAACGCTTCAAATTTACTATTTTTTGAAGGTCAGAACAACAAGTTCATGAACTAATGGGTACTTGGTCGTGGTGTTTCAGGTGGATGAAAAAGTCCCATGTTGAGGTTTGAATATGCCGAAAACAGGGGGTAGAGAGCAGTATGTGAGCTTCGCTTCCACTTTTTCTTCAATGTTAAGTTGACATTGCTTGATTTTTTTTTGGCTGGCGGTTTTCTTTTTGCGTTCCCACTGTGAGCGGCAGTCGTAATCTCTGCTGGAAAGTTCATATCTTTCTCCCTTGCTGCTCGCGCCACTACAAGCGATCGGAAGCGGCGTGCGTTCGGTTGGAAGAGCCCTCACCCAGTTTTTTTTTTCTACTAAAGAAACTGGTTGGATATTAATTTTGCCACATACTTGTACAAATTGCATAAAACGCTCCCTAATAGGAAGCAGTTGATTCAGCAGTATAAAGCAGATTTTTGCTGAGATTTGCTCGATCTGATTGGCTTAGAACGTTAAGAACGAATGATTCTTGGCATTTTATAGGAAAGGTCAGCAGCAATATTCTTAATGCAATAGAGAACCACAATACCTTCTTGTAGCTGTTGATATTTGGCGCCAAATATTTGTGTTGTCCTTTGAATGGTCTAATAGGAAAGAGCAAATCTCCCAAAACATACACCCTTCTTTTTCCCATCGGATGGAACACAGGTACGAATTAAAAGTTTGAGAGATGGACAGGGGAAGTAGGTGAGGCGTTGTGCCAAGGGAATCGAACTTGAGCTGGTTCCCATATGTATGGCTCTAACACCCAATCTAACTACTATGGAAAACAGTTAATGTACAGCATGAAGTCCTGAGTCCCAGGTATTCTTAACCGACAGAGCTTCAGGTTCCATACATGATGAGATTGTTGAATCAAGCATCATAGGTATGTACTGAAAATCAATTTCAACAAATTAATGGCGGCGCCATCTCTTTGTCTTTACTACAGCACGTCACAACCGGGTTTCGTCTGGTTTGCATGAAGTGCTGTCTGAAGTATTGAGGACCGTTTTGTGATGAGATATGGCTCTGCAGATAATCAGCAGAGAACGTTCTCGGACTGTTGTAATGTCGATATGTGACTCAATCGCTACCAGATCTTCTTAGGGAGCGACAAATCTGCAAAAGCAAGGATGGACTTCTTTCAATATAGCTTTGCCTTCTAAACTATCATTGGTCTTTCTAGTTGTTTGAAGCAATCCCCGTGATCGTTGGGTTGGCTTGATTGGGAGAAAAAAAAAGAGTTTGAGAAATTGGTCTTGCCTGGTTTTGAGAAGCGTTGAGAAATTGGTCTTGCCTAGTTTTGAGAAGCGACATTATAACTCCTTGAAGTGCTCGCACTGATAGGAAATCTGTTACTGTTTTTTACCTGAAGGCTTCATATATTCTCGAATGAAATTGGTTATCGCGAAAGATCATAGGAGTAAGATGAGGGCAGGCTATCTGTTGAGTAAATTATGACCTTCCATCACTCTGTAATTTTATTTATGAGCTAACACGATGAGGTCCGTACTGGCCCGTTTCGGCTCCATTCTCTTAGCTCTGCAAAATACCGCACCTATCATATAAAACGAAGGCTTCGGTGCTGAGTTTAAACCTCAATTGCCGTACTTTCTTAGTAGCGGGACTTCGGAAGGTTTTAGGACAGAAGATAAGCTTTGATGTTAATCAATTCCGTTTTTGGATGCGCCCTCACCTTGTACTTCAATTCACAATCGTAGCGTTTTGAATGCGTATGTAGTCTTTAAGATAATAAAATGACTTGGAGAGGGCGGTGTACATATCAGGCTTTTATCTTCCGGGATGAGCTTGGTTAATAATTAACAGAGCCCGGAGGTGTGGAAGGCTTGGTCCTGGACGATTATTGGTTCGGGATGCGATCCCCGGATCATTCGCGTCTGATCTAACTTGCCGCTACACTACCTCCGTCCACTGCAAGAAATCGTCTTGTCAATGCGAGACTCCTTTTCCTATGAGTATTGCCTTGATTCACCCTTCTTCTTTTTTATAAGGATACCAAAACAAAGTACAGTAAGGGAGCATGGTGAAAGGAGAAAGGTATGCACAGAAGAAAACAAGAAAATGGGAAGAATTTTTTAGATAGTTATGATTCGGGAATTAGTTGGTGTCGGAACCATGTACTATGTTTTGCTCCAATCTTTTTTTTATGAATAGCTACAAATTTGTGGTCTACGTTACTCTTCAACAACCACAGGCTCATTCGGAATTCATTTTGCAATGAAAACAGCGCCCAAAGAAAATATTTTCCTTTTTCAATTGTGTTTATCTCATTGCATATGACTGCAACCCTAGAAATAACTTTGGCGCGTTATTGTCGAAAAAAACTGTACCTGCAACTTATCAATCCCTTGACTCACCCCTGTAGTGCAGTATGTTCACTAGGAGATCTAGAAAATGCCTGATTCAACTTAAATTTGCAAGGACTTTTCAATTTGTTCTGTAGTGCGCCCCAAATTTGATTTGTATTCAAAGTTAGGGAACAGTGAGTCTTATGTAGTTTCAACGGTGAGCTTTAGGAGTAGGCGATGTGAAGTTAGCCGACTTATCATCAAGTAGTTGCTTATAGCTTAGTTATAGCTTTATTCAGCCTCCCATAACGCTGCAACCACCTTGCAAAAGATAGCGAGCTCTGTAACAAAGCACAATAGTCACAGGGCACAAAACTTATTTTTTACTTCTCATCTCCAATTCGAGCTTTTTTCTTTGGAAAATCGCTCAGCACTGTATGAAATAATTTTAGAAGTAATCCAACTCTATCCTCTGACGCAAGATGCGTTGAGTCTGCCAGCTGTTGTGCTGTGCTGGCTTCTTCGGAATCATAAAAAGCTCGAAACAAACACCCGATGGTTTACAGCTCTGTAACTGCCTTTGTTCCAGAATCAGAGGAACCTAATACTCAAAATAGAACACTCGTAGTCTTTGTTTAGCCTATGCTATGAGGGTTTGCTGTGAAAATATCGTCTTGGGGTGGCCCATGGTGTGCAAAAAGCTATGAGCAGTTTGAGAAGACTTTTACACTAATAGAATAACCAAACCAGAAATTTTATTTAATCAAACGTCTAACGCCAACGGCAACATATACTCTTTAATTATCAATATCTATCCTTCAGCATGACCGCTTCTAACCTGATGGTAATAATTTTTCAAGTCGTCTCTTAATCGTCTTGTTGACAGTGATCTTTTTTCCACAGTTCTTCCTGAAACATTGAGAAAAAAGGCGTAGGTGATGTAGTGGCAAGCGGCGCATTCCTTAAATGCATGGTCTGGGGTTCGAAACCCGAGCGGTATCCACCTAAGCCAACCGAGCCTTCCATCTTCCCAGAGTTGATTAGTCGGTGTCAGACTGTTTGGGAGGATAAAGCACGGAATAGTACATGGGCTGGTCACACCAAGTTATTGTATAGGCCACACACGCATTCAATGTGCCATTACGATTCTCGGTGGAAGTCGAATGCGTGGGTGCATCCCTCTGATGGGATAGATTATCGCTCCGAGACTTTGTCCTTTTATCCTTGAAATTGAGAAGGGCATTCAGCTAGTTTAAGAGAACTTTCTTCCTCGTAGACACTAATCAGGCATAAGAGGGTTGTCTCATTTTAAGCGAAGGACTAAATAATAGTTCGTATGGTTTTATTTCCAAAGCGACAGATAGAGAAAGGAGATGAACTTTGTTATTTAATTGCGAGGGTAGAATGGTTTTGAGCGGCTTCGTGCAAACTTGATACTTTTAGGGCTTATTAAGGCAACGTGGAAGTGGGACAAGGTGGACTAGCAGTAAGTATCATTTCGGAAAATGTAGTTCTAGTGCCTTTATTACATGGTGTGTGTGGTGGCAAAGCCGAACCGAGTGTTTTCCCTTTGAATGTAACAGGAGAGCTATAGAATAAATTTCAGGTCTTGAGGTAGAACTGTGGTTATGTAAATGTCAAAACGTAGCTCTTCTGATGCGCTATTGTCAAAAAAGAAGAACAGGGCTATAGATAGCAGTAGATGTGATGTATACAGCGATCCAAATGGTCAGAAACTCCGAAGAAAAGCTGAAAACTCTCGAAGTCGTCTTGAATTTCACAAAAGCTGGGAAACCAGCCAGGAGGGCGAACGGAAAAAAATCATTCAACTTGAATCCAACTCTGCAGAAGTAAGCCGAGTTGAAAACAAGGACAAAAATTATGTTAATGGATGATAATTTGTGCTTTCTTTCCTACCGTGAAAATATGAGGAAGTCTGCCCTCACTGAGCGTGAAATGGTCCACAAATTACTATTTCTTCATCGAAAAGCGGCTGTAAAAACCAGGCTTGATGACGAAAAGGTAGTCAGCATGTATCGGCAGATCTCGCCATTACCTATTAGAGTTCAGCAAGATGGTGGGTGTTAAAAAAGGCTATGTTGAACTCAAGAAAAATGTGACATCAAGGATGAAGGAGGCAAAAATGAAGGTTTCACAGCATTTGAAAGTTTTGCAACTAAACTTCGTAGTGACTTCGATTTTTCGGAAATATTTATCGAAACTACTCGTCAGATTTCAATTTTGAGAGCTCGGACTACTTCATTTCTTTAGAAATTAATTGTTTCTGATAATATTTTCACAACACATAATTTTAAGTAGATAATTTTTATTTTTAGATATTTTTTTGCAATGTCCTAGTAGGTTTATTAAAGTGCAGCCTCTGTCAAGACTGAACAATATGAATGTTAATTCAGGCCTTCTGGTCCGTGAATGCATCGTCCATGGATCCATCGAAACAGGCCTTCCTGATACAGCAGTCCCTGAATAAGGTGAATTCTTTTTCCATGCTCCCTTGACTGTCTGAAGCCTTGATTGAAAGCCTAAGTGCATTCAAATATTTTTGTTAGATTTTAAAATATGATACCCATAAACGACGCTATCAGTTTCAGTTCGTGGGAGCCACTGGAGAACAGTTGGCACCGGGTGCTGTACCTCAACAACCTGTCTTGGCCGCTGGATTGGCACCATCTGCCCATGCATTGACATCTCTTCAGAGTCACCAATTGAATAGCATGGTGGCAGCTATTCAAAAGGTATCATCGACATTTTTTGAGTACCTACGACAGTGGCCCTGAGATAGGGGTTTTGATTTAGGTTTCTGAGTGCAATTTACTGGAACACATATGAGAAGCAGGTGGAACTTCTGGTAAAGGGTGTTGGGTTAGTGATACGTGAGAAATAAATATTGGCGCTGATCCTGAATTCCTAACAAAGACGTGGGAAAGACCACACCCATATTCTTTATGACTGTGAAACGGAATTGGCAACGTTATCTCTTGATTCTTTTCAGCAGGCTGCTCAAAATGCAGCATTAATGCAGAATATGCCATCTACTTCTATGCAGGGACCGTCTCATCTTGCACCTTTGGATGTTGCCGGTAAGTTATGCTGTATCGTAATGTTCATTGCGGTCTCTACCGCCAGTGAGCTCTGTGGCTCAACGCCAACGTGCGCGGTCATGACGTGAAAGGTCGTGAGTTCAACTTCGGCGCGCCTCTCCAGTAGTGTTGTGTGGATTGATCTATCCACACAATTTGGAAGGGAGAAGGTAGATCGAATGCACTATTAATAGTCCTCGTCGTTGTTCACAAACGATGTGGCTTCCGCCAAGTGTACAATCTACTTGTAATATGTACAAGTGCTTTGTATAAATTTTTTCTACGGCCCTAATTTTAGAAAATCAAATTTACAACTGAATTTTAATATTTGTTCCTGCTCCTGGCAGGATTCTATGGTGTAACGCTCTGATCGGCCTGGCATTAATTAACCCTGTATCAAACTGCTTGTCCGCGGTGCATCAGTGAAGTTGGAGTAGAGAACCACATTGACAAAAGCCTGACCCCATCGATAAAGTGGCTATCGGATTGTGAAGAGACTGTGTTATGCTGGATAGGGGCAAGACCATTCTTATCAGATTGCTAGCTGACCTTTTGAAGGGACAAAATCATTGAAACATCTGTCCGAAAAACGTAAAACGTCCCGTTATAAAAAACAATGCACCGTAGTGTTTATATATGTATTATTGCGCCACCTATAAGTTCATAAGTCTAGAACATCTAGAAATTTCAAAAAGTACTCTTCCGGTTCCATGATCAGAATTTTTCTGTAGAGGAGAAATTCAATTCCGGTTATCCCTTCGAAGTTATTGTCTTCTTCTGAATGCGGAAAATTTTCCATAATTTATTTTTACCGATGATTAGCGTAAGCCCTCCTGAAAGGGATTGCAAAAATCCAAAAGGGTGGATTTCACTTCATTAAAATTATAGTATTTTATTTCAGCCATCACAGAAAAAGCACATAGACTGTATCAAGCTGGTGATTATGCTAACGCTGAGCGGCACTGTCTCATGATTTATCAACAAGATCGTACAAATGTCAGCGTGCTCTTACTACTCTCCTCGATTCATTTTCAATTAAAAAATCTCGAGAAGTAAGAATTTTTCAACTTTTTTTCCTAGCTATCAGAACAGAAAAAGTCATTGAGAAGGCCGTCCTGCTAAATTTTAAAAGGAAACTGTGATGATAGTTTATGGAATGTGATGGGTGACAAATCTAAGGTCGACTATGGGTGATACCCAAGTACTATGTTGAGACTCTACAAAACTGAATGATCCGGTAACAGGTCATTGAGCGTGCCGAACGCATGCTGATCCCACTCGAGGAGTAAGATTCTATAAAGCGAGCAAGCCGCTGAATTCGGTGTTGGTGAGACCCTTGCAGAACGAGTGTGCCAGATCTTTAGGCTCATCGATACAGAACAGATAAAAGCAAAGGAATAAATAGAGGTTTCCTATTCACTCATACCCACGCCTGACAATGGCACAGATTATGAGCCAAGTAGCGGACTCTACTGCCTGACAATGGCACAGATTATGAGTTTACATATTAAAGCAAAAGGATCCCGACAATACCACCAAGACCTCTACGTGCGAAATCCTGATTACGACATGCCAGCGGGAATGGCATGCTCTGACCCCTCGCCCATGACTCTTCTCACCCATGCTACTCATCACCCACTTTTGCCTGTCGTTTTCTGATGCTTCTTGGATATGATGTTCTCCCTAACCGTCTGGTGTCTCCTCTATCACAACGTGGTGGTTGCTGTATCAAGATTCCCGGCCAGCGAAATCCGCTATGTGAGAACAGCCGTATTTTGCGCGCGAATTTTAACTCGCGTGCGAGATGCTCGGAATTTCACCAACTTCAAGGACAGTAGTGTAACTCTTGCACTTCCTCGAGCCACCTTTGGCCAATTACATGTGTACTGCTCCCACTTCAAAGTTCCGAACTCCACGGAACCATGTAATCCCCCACATCTTCAGTTCTGCAAATAAGTAGTGACTCCTTGCAATGGACTCAAAACAAGCTTAGTCCAACGAAACAGTCCAATCAAGCCGTCTCGGCGGCTGTGGAGCGCAGTGAAGGGGGATGACGCGCATAATCCTTTTTTGCTTTGTGTTGTGCTTGGAGAGAGCCCAAACTGAATGAATAGTCACTACATGTGTGCTCTATATTAATGTGTGTTCAATTCTTTTCAGAACTTCTTATACTTCTAGTAACTTTTCGGAGTAATTCTTCAGGTCTAAGCAGTTTTCAACGATGGCAATCCAGGCTAACAGTCAATGCGCTGAAGCTTATAGTAATCTTGGAAATGTATTCAAAGAACGTGGAGAACTAGCAGAAGCTCTTGAAAACTATAAATACGCAGTCAGACTGAAGGTAATTTTATAAATAAAACAGCTGTATCACCTTCGATGATCCCCCACCCATGAGCATGAATCTATAGGTCCCAATATCTATGCCTTATGGTCAGTATTCTTAATTTCAGCCAGATTTTATTGATGGGTATATTAACCTAGCCGCTGCTCTGGTTGCTGGAGGTGATCTGGATCAAGCCGTTGCAGCTTATCTAAGTGCACTAAATTACAATCCGGTCTGTTTTCATATCTCCTTTTTGTTCGGCTCAGGCCTAGAGGGTAGCATTTCAGGAGCTGTATTGCGTGCGCAGTGATTTGGGAAATTTGCTGAAGGCAATGGGTCGATTAGAAGATGCGAAGGTAAACATATTCCCGAAGAACCAGTTTATGCTTAGTTGTCGCCTTTTTGTGTTGTACGTTTTTTTGAATAAGATAATTAATGACATTTAGATATGTTATTTGAAAGCTATTGAAACGCAACCACAGTTCGCTGTGGCTTGGTCTAATCTCGGTTGCGTGTTCAATGCCCAGGGTGAAATTTGGCTGGCAATCCACCACTTTGAGAAGGTTGGTTACCTTCCTTCAGGTAGTGCATCCTATATCGCTAAACCCCTGTCGAGGATATGTAGCTCAGCGATGAGCACGGTTGCGAATGCTTTTCCTTCGCATGTTATTCCCCGCGATCAAGGAGTCCGATTCAGCTATTAGAAATTAGACGGAAGGCGATACGTGTCTTATGCAGCCAATGATAAAATTCTTGGAAAATTATGATGAAGTGAAAGCTCAGTGATTCGAACATTGCTTCTCCTCGTTTCAGGCTGTTCAGCTTGATCCAAACTTTTTGGATGCATACATCAATCTTGGAAATGTTCTGAAGGAGGCCCGAATTTTTGACAGGTAATTTGGATTATCTCTCTTCATGAGCATCCTTGTATTGTGGTAACTTTGAAACTTATTTGTAGGGCTGTTGCTGCCTACCTTCGTGCTCTTAATCTGGCTTCAAACCACGCCGTTGTTCATGGGAATCTAGCGTGTGTTTATTACGAACAGGGGTAAGTTGGTTGTTCACTTTTGTAGCAGCTACCAACTTGGATATCAAGAAGAGGTAACGGCTATTTTAGGTTGATTGACTTGGCCATCGATACTTATCGTCGAGCAATTGAGCTGCAACCAAATTTCCCAGATGCTTATTGCAATCTTGCAAATGCTCTGAAGGAGAAGGGCCTGGTACAAGAGGCGGAGAACGCTTATATGACTGCGCTTGGGGTAAGTTTGCTTCGTTTTACCTTCTATTTTAGAAACGAATTGACTTGGTAGGTTTTTGATTTCCTTCACATTTTCCAGCTATGTCCAACACATGCCGATTCCCAGAACAATTTAGCTAACATTAAGCGAGAACAGGGAAAAATCGAAGAGGCCACGCGGCTTTATCTTAAAGCACTTGAGGTATTCTTGCTTTTTTGTTCTGATCAGCGACCTCGGTTCAGTGAAGGACTTTATGATCATCTCTGACCATCTTCCTTAATTTTTCGTTCTAGATATATCCTGAGTTTGCGGCTGCTCACAGTAACTTGGCCTCGATTCTTCAACAACAGGGAAAACTTCAGGAAGCCATATTGCATTACAAGGTTGGTTTACCTTCTTCTATTGCGGTGTTTGGTATGGTGTGAAAAGCTAAACTGGTAGTTTCTCTTTTTTGGTTGGATGGGAGATTTTTGAGTGGGTAACGTGCCTGTCACTGCTCTCGTATCGGTAACGAATGGATTTCCACTTTAACACCTCTTAATTCGGTCATCTCGCGCAAAGCATTAGCGGGATGTTCAACGATAATTCGCTGAATTGCAAAGTTAAGCTATTCGTGGTGTAGCCACTAGATTTATATACACTGAGAACAGAGCAGCACGAAAACTTTGGGATCTTGAGCTCACTTTGGACAGGAATAATTTTCTATCCAAGAAGTACTATTTTCTGTTTTAGGAAGCGATCCGAATTGCTCCAACCTTTGCGGATGCCTACTCAAACATGGGTAATACACTAAAGGAAATGGGAGATGCAGCAAACGCTATGCAATGCTACACACGTGCCATACAAATCAATCCTGCTTTTGCCGATGCCCATTCAAATCTAGCAAGTATACACAAAGTAAGGGCCTTGACTTTGAAAACTTTCGTGACAACTGTTATTATGCTTGTATTCAGGACTCTGGTAATATTCCTGACGCCATTCAAAGTTATTCCACAGCACTGAAGTTAAAACCTGACTTTCCTGATGCTTTTTGTAACCTTGCGCACTGCCTTCAAATCATATGTGACTGGACAGATTATGAAAATCGGTAAGATAACTGGTGTACAGATTCATCACCTCCTTGCTTCCTCAATAATCTTTACTTTTTAGTATGAAACGATTGGTGGCTATTGTTGATGAGCAACTGAGCAAGAAGCGTCTACCTTCGGTGCATCCTCACCACTCGATGCTTTATCCATTAACTCATCAGACTCGAATAGCTATAGCTGCAAAACACGCTCAGTTATGCATTGAAAAGGTAAGCTAAATTTTGCATGGAAAGTCTTCTCTTGACTAGGGGTTGTTTCTGCGTTCTCGAAATTTAAACACATCCACACTATCTGGTGGTCTCGGCCCAATTTTTGGGCTAATACTTGGCGCGGGCGTTGTCGAATAACATTTTATACATTCCAAGTAACTTTTTCACTAGCTACAATTTCCTCAGAGGAGAGCGGAGTTCTAGGACGATCCATGATCATGAATCAATATCAATGTACGCGTCTGAGTGTAAGCTCTTGTCGGTTGTTTTGAACTATACACAATAGCTTCATGGCTAACGTTCTACTTTTCTATTTCTGAGCTAGTACTTTTTTACTTGGAGTGGTTTTAACCAAGTCCTCGTTCCTTTTTTAGAGTGACGAAATTTCATTTTGATTTTTTTCTACTTGTGGGTGTGAGTACTCGCATTCTCTTGTTCGCAATGGTTGGATGCTAGCGCTGTAACTAAATTTCAGGTAGCAATGTTGGGTCACCCACCCTTCAACTATCCGGATCGCTTGAGCGTACGCAACGGTGCTTCTCGCCTTCGTGTTGGTTATGTTTCATCAGATTTCGGCAATCACCCGACTAGCCATTTGATGCAGTCGATCCCTGGAATGCATGACCGCTCTAGAATTGAGGTACAGAGGCGTCATTGTCTTCGTAGAGAAATTGGACTTGTAGGCAAGATTGATTAGTAGATAAGTAAGCTTACTGAAGTATCAATAGATTTATTGGAGGGGCGAGTAATGCCTTTTAAAAAAGGGACTAGATGCAGACAAGAAGCAGGAGTTGTAGTAGTTGTTCGAAGAACGTACTGTGCGTGCAGCTCTGCTCCTTTGAAACATCGTTATAAGTTTCACTACTACTTTTTGAGCTAATGTGAAGACCTGAAGATGGATGGTTAGAGAATGAGGAATGGAATATTTTAACGCAAGCATGCTATATAAATGTTTTCGCTCTGTATTTGAGGTGTTCTGTTATGCTTTGTCGGCCAATGATGGCACCAACTTCCGTCAGAAGCTCATAAATGAGGCAGAGCATTTCGTTGATTTGTCACAGGTAGGCTAATCTATTGAGCTACTGGCTAACTTCGTGATTGAGGATATTAATAAAATTAGCTAAACTTTGATGAACTGCTCACAGATATCATGTAATGGAAAGGCCGCTGATCGAATAAACCAGGATGGAATCCATATTCTAATAAATATGAATGGCTATACAAAAGGCGCTCGAAATGAAATATTCGCTCTGCGACCAGCTCCGATTCAGGTTTGAACTTAGGCAATTACTAAGCACTGCTAATAATAAGTCAATCCCGTTAGACTTGCTCCTGACTTTACTCCTCGGCTTTACTTATTACATCTACCCACCATCGAAGGGCTTGTAGTTTAGTAAAGCTACATATTTATCTGTTTTCGTGGGATGTGCTTTTTCTCTCTCTGAATTTCTCTGTTAGGATTCTGTAGATAAATGAGTCTTTTCCTGGAGATATCCATTGAATCGACGTTCAGGTTATGTGGCTGGGATATCCTGGTACCTCTGGAGCACCCTTCATGGACTACATTATCACTGACGCTGTAACATCTCCGCTTCGACTTGCACACGCTTACACAGAAAAGGTTCTTTCCTTCGTTTTCTTACAATAAAATATTCGTTTTACAAATTCTTCAATCTAGCTCGCCTACATGCCGCACACTTTCTTCATTGGAGATCACGCTCAAATGTTGAAGCACCTGACTGAACGCGTTATACTTAAGGTGAGAAAGAAGTTTTTTATTGTTTAGGAAAATTTGGAGCTCTTTCCAAGGCTCCTTCAGAAACCGTGAAAGGCTTCACTCGTCAAAGGCTCAAATTTAGGACAAGTTGGCTCCCGCTGAAAGAGACAATGTCGCAGTTGTTAATGC
>UZAF01019621.1:8910-22656 GCA_900617895.1 Haemonchus placei | reverse complement strand
GAACGTTCAAATTCAGTAGGAGTACGGGTGGCAGGATAGGAACACTAACAGTGGGTAGGAGGACCAGACTCCGCCCACAATGGGCGGAGTTTGAGCGAAAGTTCATAACTTTTGTCCCCGTGGACCTAGAACGTTCAAATTCAGTAGGAGTACGGGTGGCAGGATAGGAACACTAACAGTGGGTGGGAGGACCAGACCCCACCCATAATGGGCGGAGTTTGAGCGAAAGTTCATAACTTCTGTCCCCGTGGACCTAGAACGTGCGAATTTGGCAAGAGTTATGGGAACAGGGTGGGAACAATCACTGTAGGTGGCAGGACCAGACCCCGCCCATAGGGGGCGGAGATTGCGCGAAAATTGCCAATTTGGCCTAAGGCGTTCAACCTTGGTTGGGGTGCAGGCGACAGGATTGGAACACTTAGTATAGGTGGGAGAAAAGGACCTTGCTCACAGGGGCGGGGTTCGCGCGAAAATTGACAATTTGGCCATAGGGCGTTCAAAGTATCCTAATTGCACGAAAATTTCACGGAGGTACGCTTCCTTGGCCTTTGTGACATTATACGATGTTCTTACGGACACAGCGGAGATGGCTTACAGAAAAAATCGCTCTCAAATCGGAGCTGATACTGAGGGTGGAGAGCTTCCAAGGAAAAAGGAGAATCCGGAGAGTTATTTACGCATAGCAAATTTCTTAAAGGAAGGAGGACGGCCCGGCGAAGCCGGGCGTCACCATGAGAAGGAGGGAAGCCCGGCGTTAGCCGGGCGGCCCGACTAGTTAGAACATTAACTGGCTCTCCCACGTCGGCGTGAATACTACCAAAAGTATGGGTATCATCAGAGCCAGAAAAATTCGCCGCTTTATTTTATGGATAGAAGGCAGTTGACGATCGTACAGTGTTGGAAATGAGCAATAGATTATATCTACAAACGAAGGAAGGGTTCAAATTTTAGTGAGTGTGTACCGAGTTCACATGACTGCCCAACCCAAGAAACGTATCCCTCGAAGTATGGAACATGATAGATTCTCGAGCTTACAATCTTTGGTTTGTCGTCACAACGACATGTTAGCTTGCGAAGGCTGAACGGTAAATGCTTAAGTGGAGGAAATCGTAAGATAACGGAAAAAAGCCATTCAAGCTGCCAATGTTAACTGCTGTTCATCTGTCTGTCACAGAAAAATTGAAAAAGAAATCTTTTGAATCCTGATCAAGGCCTGATTTATCTTTGTCTTTTCCTTTCCTTCCTTATTTGTAATCCCGCTCCATCCCAACAACCAGAGATGCACGCGTTGCAGGCAACTTACCGTAGCCAGACATAGCATGCACATTTGGACAGGTCCTCCAGATACCCCTTTCTTGCAACTTTTGCCGCCACATTGCCCAGTTTTATTACTTTTGTGAACCCTAAGATCTCTGTAAATACGCAGATCTTCGTGTTTTCTTCGCCACTTTTGCACACTTCTGGACTATAGTATCCCTTACTTGACTGAAGCCAGATACCCCAAATTCTTCGTGAGCTGTGCTTTGAATCTTGGTCAACGTCTTATTCACAAAGCAGTTGTCTGCTGCTTTGTCTTCAGTACATTGATGATGATAAATGCACGGCGCGTCCTAGATAGGATGGTTCTCGTCCTCGCCTTATTTATATTGATAATATTTGTTGGGAATGCTACTCACCTAGAAAACTTCGTTCCATGGATTGAGAAAGAGCCGTGGCGTTGGACACCCCATTAATTGGATCCAACGTCAGTGAATCATTCAGGGATAGTCCGTAGAGGTAGAAAACGTCATGAAGATGGCGGGCCCAGGTGGCCATCTGAATTTCCGGAAAATTATTTGTTGTTTCCATTACACGACATAATTTCTAATACTGCACTTCATATTTACATCAAGGATCAACGACGTTTTCACAAACTCTCCTCGGGGTCGTCATGAAGGATGATTTTGGCCAACCAAGTCAGGTCCTATCACATTCAAGTCGAAAAGTGCGGACTGGAGCGTCTAATCATACTATGTGACTTTGTGGCTATTATCGATTCATTCCCTGAACTTCCCCTGACCAAGGAGATCAGTTCTTTTGTCACGAAATACAATTGTAGTGAAATCACTACATAGTATGCCTCACCCCCTATTGCCCTCGTTCTGACGCAAGAAATTCCCCTCCCCGCTGGTAAAAGACCAGGGGTAAAAGAAATCTCAGAAGGTGATAAGAGAGAATGAGGTGTTCCCATGTACCCATGATTGCGAGTTCTCACGGAAGCAGCCTAATCGAACGAATAAAACCTTGCCGCTTTTCCATCGTTCGACATACAAGCAGCTGTACTGCAATAAAGTGGATCTCCACGTACACGCGCGACTACTTTTGCTTGAAATTCCTTCAGTGCGTTAGGATCAACATCGTCAGCATTGATATCCACCTAAAGCAATGTTATACCTCGTGACTGACGAACTTTCCTTCTATCAAATATTTAATAATTCCAAAATTTGTTAGACACAATTTACCGATAGCATCCGTTTCGCTGCGTTTTTCACAATCGCATCATCGGCATGGTTGTTGTCGAGATCTTCCCAAAAAGGCGTCAATCCATTGGAAACTGCAACAATTTGGTACATTCGATAGGCTGAACTTGTCAGTACACACTAAAAACGCTAAAGGAAAAACTAGAGAAATAAGTCGCCGTACGTATGCTGATTGGAGCCGCCTGATCGCCTGAAATAGGGTCAGTTTAACGGTTGGATAAAGATTCAAATGAGGACGTCTAGGAGCTAAGCCGTTCTGTAGAAGGATAGTCAGAGAAGGACACGACGAAGGTAAGGGCAAAGGGCAAAGCCAGTTGACAATAGAGGTTCTCTGGACCTTCAGGGTCATCATTCAAAAATGGTGCTACAAAGCGTTTCTACAGACTGTTTCAATGGAGTGCAGTGAAATGAATAATGAGGTAGATACAGACATTACTACAAACAGTTCCTTGGCCCTTAGCAACGGCCTGCAGTCCAGTTGAGGTTCTGTAGAGGCAAAAGTGCAATATGAGAAACTGATGCACGCTCCACTATCTGGGAGGCTCGTAATCGCTAGAACGGGTCCAGCAAAAATAAAGCACTTACGTTCAGCAATTCCTTTTGTCGACTGACCTAAAGGTAGAGTTTGAGCAGAAATATGGCCGGCCCAAAACAGGAAAAGAGCATACCGAATCCAAATCCACGCATTCCGACCAGTACATAAACGTACTCCTCCGAAATCATATCCATGAGAGCAACTTTTTTCATGAATGCACGTCGATTTGTGGCCGTATCCAAGCACATTATGATGACTGCAATAACAAGATACTTTGCCTGATGTCGTCCAACCGTGAATTGCCAAAAAAACTCGTGGCCCTCAATGTTTCCGAGAAAGTTTTCCAAATGAAAGTTATGGCAGGTATTGACTCAAAGTGTGCACACGGAACCACATTTCGAGTATGTAGAAGAGTTGGTTTTGCTCGTTTTCATGAGGCATGTCCCACCTAATTTTTCTCTATCATTTTCATCGATTGGTATAACTGCTCTTTTAATGTAACACTTACTTTTCCAAGTCATGGCTGAAGGAAAACCACGGTAGAAAATCGAAAAAGGCCAAATTTCCGAACAACAGGAGCAAAGATAGTCTAATCGAGGAATAGCACAGGATTTGGACACTGCCACGATATCGTCAACGGATTTCTCAAGAATCCTGTGGTTTATGGGGCCGAAAAAACGTTTGGGAGGCATTTCATGGAAAAGTAAATCAAGCGCATGAACAGAAAGCGGACCATGATTCCACGCCTACCAGTCCACCGTAATGCCAGCTGCACCACCATTGCACAGGTATGGCTTTGCTCGGCTCGGTGATCCGTTCAATGCAATGGTATAACACAGAAAGGCATCGGTCCCGTAACTTTGTTCCCAGAATAGATCAGTATTCGAAACCACCTACAGGAGTATACATCTCATCATGAATGGCCACTGCGACCAAATAACCTTCCCTTGTTAAGTACAGACAAGGACAGCTACCCCCCACCCCTTCCCTGCACTCAGGCTCTCAATGTTGGATAAACGAGATGCCTCTTCAATCTACATTTTCTATCTACTTTATAAAGGTAAGAAATGAGGCACGGTGTAAGTAGGGCGACCCGACTGGTAAGGTTACAAAAGAGCAAGATGTTTCCACATTCTCAACCTGGATTGCTTTTTGTGGTACGTGTTCACGAAAGTCTACAATTATAGAAAATCGACGAAGTCATTCTGAAAGTGATCGCGTACTCCGTGCAATTTTCTTTGTGCGAAGTAACTGATCTGTGAAGTAGGCGGTGTCCTGACCATCCCATGCAACGACTTGTACCAAATCTACCACATATTTCGTATCGTCACTGAATGCTGTCTGCAAAAATGAAAATGAAAGCTCCTGAACGCTAAACGCTTTTCTAGCAAACGCACAGTAAGATCGCTGATCATGGTATCACAGTACTGCACTTCATTTGGAGTGTAGTAAACCGCAACACGGTTCCATTCCAACATCATAAACATCAGCAACAAAGCGTTCATCATTCTGGAATGTCATTTTGATACTCAGCGAGTTTGTTTGCATTTTTCACCCGATCCTGGATTGATTAATCAAAAGGAGGTTTGTTTCTATGCAAATGGCTTGAGATACTGTGAGTCACTGTTTACACATGGTTCCCTCTCGCAATACTTTGATGACCAATTCGCGGTAACTCCCTCTCAAATCGACCGCGTTATAAATGGCGTTTACCTATATGAACATCCCTTGAAAATTGCTCCCGCTAGCTGATATGCTCAATCAGGATGTTCCAGGCAGGGTTCCCATAGATGAATTGATGATGGTAGCTAAGTCAGCAGCTTTTGATTCCATTTCAAGCACGACTCACGGTTGAGCCGCCATGTTGTCCTGTGCTGTACCAGCTCATCACAATTCAGTAATTCCCCCATATAACTGTCTTTCACTTCATTCCATTCCAATACTATTTACATGCATGTATGACATCTAGTACGTGAAGCACTTTAACTAAACGGTTTCAGTTTTGAGGGCTTTCTGTGTTTCTGTGTATTGTTTTTCTGTTAGGCTTTCTTAGTGGCGCACATTTGTGCATAATAAATAAATAGATAAATAATAAATAACGGCAACTCAGTAGCAATAACACCCTCATCGGTTATTGTCAGGTCCTTTACCAGTGCGGGGTCCCAATGACAGGATTACATGGTTCCTCAACGTTACTATACGCAAAACGATTCAATATGTACCGTCGCCCCTTACCAAGACACTTATGTTCTTGGGCCGAATCCACAGAGTGCATCTGAACGGGACACAGGCTACGGAATCTTCTGACATGTAGTCTCTTGATGCAACTTAAGTGCAGCTGCTGCTTTTGAGGTTTTAAAGGAACTTCTTCCAACACAACTGCGCAGTCTACAGGTGAAGGCTTATTAGAAGTCAAATAATGGTCCTCCTAAAACATGCTTAAATTGCACAACGTCCAGGTGGTCAGAAAGATAAACGCGCAAACTAAAGGCCTCGCCATGAAGGGCACCTACTTTGGCCATTGCGTTCATGGCCAACATAGAAGCGCTCGTGCTCGGCAGTCTCTCTATGCTGTATTGTTGAGATACAGACGAGTACTTCATGGTTTGCTCAACGCAAGAATTGATGAAACGATGTCTGGATCTGTTGGATACGTGGTTTGAACGCAGAAAACTTTATTCATAAAAAGCTCTGGGGAAAATGGCTGATTTCCGTAATGGCTGAGTTATACCTTCTAAATAAAGCGGTCACTGAACAGAAGCGTGATCAGAACCACTACAGTATTCTGCCCAGGAAGGAATGAGGGAATGAATTCATGAATACTGCATTCAATGTTGCTGAGTTCAACGGGTACAAACCCCCTTCGTCGAAAGCAGATAAAGAGACCAACAGAACAAGGGGTGGTTTTCCAAACGCATAGAACCCTTTAGATAAGGTTAGCCTCCGACCGTAGGGTTTGAACTCTGGACGGCATTTTACCATTGCTCGTAAGGGCCGATTCAGGCAAAGGGAGTGGGATACTCTCACTTGCTCAGGATTGGGTGATGAGCAAGTTTATCTCGAAGGACTCGTAGGATGTTGAGATGGTTCGTAGGACAATATACATAAAAATCATTCCACGCTTCAGGCTTCGAAGAGGATTTTCCGAAACCTCAGCAGTAAGGTGTTGTAGTTGTCAACCTCATGTAGTTGTTGTATTAGTGGAGTGGTTGGATAGTAATAAAACTTGCTTAGGTGGAGTGTGTCAGATAACTTATGGTATTTTAAACATAATAACTCACTGTATTGAATCCGGCATGACTTTTGTGAGAAATGCAAAACGTTTAGTGTCGCTGAATATAGAGTCGATCAGAAATCCCCATCCGAGCATAGATTTCTGGTAATACGTTGACAGATAACCAGTCATCTTTGCTGCTGAAAAGATTCGATTTCTATGGTTGGAATTTACTGTCAGACTGTAAGCCAGTGATGAAACTTCTTGAAGTTCCATCTGAGTTCGCCATCAAGTACGTCAAACCTGCTACTGAAAGAAGTAGACGATAACTTCAATCAGAACTACAGCTGAAAGTTATGATTACAAGATTTGGCATATATTCAGGCCAGAATAGGTCGTCAAAACGCTGAATTGTTAGCTCCGCTTCGAGAAGTTATCCATATTCGACTATTCCAAATTTTCGGGAATGTTCTGTAGGTTTCCATGGAGCTGCACGTACTTCTTTAAAGAACCAATTCAGCACCCTTTTTTGGAATGCACTGAACCATGTTCCGATCGCAAAAATCCGACGAATAATGCGTGCGCTGGTAAATGCTCTACTGGCGTAGAGGAAGCAAGGGTTACTCCTGTACTTGATGAATTTCCAAATAGCCTCTGAAAATTACTGTGAGTCTAGTTAATAAATTGAATGCACCAACGTGGAGGGCAGGGAGGGCCAATAACAAGATCCACATTGCGTTTGACCATGAACTCCAGAGCTACTCCAACAGCCGCCTTAGAACTGCATTCGGTGTAGTTCACTACAAATCTGTAAATTTGCATTAATTTGTTTATTAGTTTCAATTTATTAAGGTTCGGAGCTGTCATTGAACCAAGCTCTTTCACAAATTAGCTATTAAAATAGTTCACAAGTAACATGAAATCACATCTGAGAAATTCTGCGGGAGTCGATCTCGAGCTTTGACCTAGTGCGGTGTACCCACCTGATCAAATGCACTTATAACATAGATAACGAAACAAAATCCCCAAAGAAACATTTTTTTATTTTGCAAACCAAATGTTTCGACATGTTTCTTGTTCTAAATGCTTACCTATTCTTTGTAATCTGAATTGAAATCCCCTTTTTTTAATATTAATTAACATTCTTATAGATTCAACCAATTATCTGAAAAGATCTTCGCCAGCGATCGTCGAAACCCTGGCCCGGCTCTTGACAAGATATCAAGTATCCACATGTGGAAGAGTAGTAAGACTGTGTTGATATGCAAGACCGAGACTCAAAAGGTAACTATCGCCCACTCTGCTTGCTTCCTATATTCTATGAACTTCTTCGCACGAGTCATCTACAAAGGACTGATTGAACGCTGGATGAAAGTCAGCCATGCGTACAGAATTTATTGGAGGGATCAGTTAAATTGATCACATCCACACTTGATTCATTGACCTATATATTACCAAAGTAGGAATGGTGTTAGTGGGCGCTTTTGGGTTAGCACGTTCAGCCTCAACGCCCTTGTGTCGACGGATGGTGCTCGGCGCTCGTAGGCTGCATTACCGCTGACGCCTTTGCATTGAAGCATGTTTTTTCCAAGCAGAACTTTGCAGAGAAATCAAGAAATTATTCACCGTCTATGCGTGGAGACTCGTTGTCAACAGGATGCCGTCTCTTAACGCTCAACTCTCAACTATGAAGATGCCAGTCTCACCTTCATTGATTTGAAGAAGACCTTTGATATCATTTCATCTCGAATGACGTCGAGAAGGGTGCGATAATTGAAAAATTGGACAACCAGGGATTCCCACCCAACAGCTCTACAACAAATTCACGACCACGATTTCGTCTTCAGTGGATGAACATGTGCCTGAAACCTAGACATGCACTCAGGTCTGCCACTGCAGCCAGCTGCGTGCAATATTTCAACAGCTCGCCCAAACACAGGTCTATCTGCTAGAAGCCGAAAACGTGGCTTCCCAGAGTGTTTTTTGGAAATCGCCTTTTTTAAACTGATCTACGTTGTAACTTTCCAAAGTCGTATGTGGAAGAAGGAATAAAGACCACCACAACAGGATCTGATCCCACAGACGAAAACAATACCCCCTATCTCAGGCTTTCAAAGTTGTCAGACTTGTTGTTAAGCCGTCACGTCGGATATTTCCTACGCCAGGTACCTTGACCGAGGACTTCTCTTCTTTTGCTGTCATGTCCCAGTTGAACTAGGGCAACAAGTCGTTCCAAAGATAACCGCCGTTTTTATGTGTGTGATGTATCAGGCTTAAATAAATGGATCTCAAAAACCTTTGCTTACTATCTTACTAATAAAGAGAGTGACATCGTGAAAAATATGAGAAAACCAGTCGTTATTCTTATTGCACGTCGTCTCTCAACGTCTTTGGAAAGAATATATACAAAGTTGGGATTTGCTGTACCGTAATTTGAACCGTATCACTCTCTTTCACAGTAGCAATGGAGAGATGGATGCTCTGTAAAGAAAATGAACCACGTTGAAGGATTCAGTAGCTTCATGAGAGTGCAGACAAATTTCTTCAAAACTTGCTGTAGTGAGAAAGCGAATATCGAAAGCCTAGCTTACTAGCGTATATAGTAAGTTTGAACAACTTGCTATAACCCATGGCGACAGTGAAAGGCAGCTTCGGACAGTTTTGGCTCGATGTTGTCATCTCTTTGAGCAATGGGAGCAAGTTAAATATCGTCCAAACACCCTTACATGCCATTACCATCGCGGTGATCTCGTACATGCTCCACTCCCACCACTTTTGAAAAGCCTTGAAGTAGATGGATTTCTCACTTCTTTCGCTACCAATGTGCTCCTCTACAGGGTATCTCAAAATTATCGTGAACTGTGCCTTTAATGGGATGACTGAGAAGATGAAAAACCAGTACTCACTTGAAGTCAAATCCATATGTTACACCCTCAGAGCGCATTCGGTCGAGGGCTAAACCAATAGCGCCACCGCTTAGTGAGAATCCCATGAATGATGGGAGGACATCCTCCACAGCAGCGATTCCAACGGTTACCTAATTATAGGGATTTGTACTGAACCTTATATTGTGTGCAGCTGAAGGCTGAAAACCCTTGAAAATGCTTACAATTTTTTTCTGCTGAGTAACATTCTGCTGTGAAATAATGGGAACAAACAGACAGAAAAGAATCGTCGCCATCATCCCGAGGTGGAAAACGGTGTTTGGTGGCACAACAAACATTAAAGTGAGGTTTCTCTTTGAAATACGACAATTAGGAGGAAACCTTTATTTTGAAGCCTTTCGTTTAGCTTCCTCAGTAGTTGTTTCTGTCACATTTTAAAAGCAGTGTGAACAATATTTTGAAAGTAGTCGGAAGCTGAAAACAGGGGTGAAGATTAGTAGTTTGTGTTCAGCCCACAAAATGGGAGGGTTGTAGGGAGGGAACTTGCCAAACTCGATGCTTCCACCAGACATGGAATGCGAACTCCAGTAAAAAAAACTGTTATGATGGCCTGAAAATCGCTTCAAACGCCAGCTGAATTCAAAGAATCCATAGGTGTTTCTAGCAACATTTCTCCATTGGTCTTCTAGAGACTGCACCTAGGGGAAATGAAAACCGTATCGCATAGTGTAAAGCGGACTTTGCAAGGATGAAAGTCGGTCTATTGACCGATTTCCGTAAATGCTTGAAAAAGACGTCTTATTTGACTTCCGAAGGGTTTGTGTCATTCCAAATAGAGCACGTTTACTAAAAGTGCGCACCACTCTTCATGATCGTAATCTTATACTGTGCTGCAATTGAACTAGTTCAAAGAAGTGAAAATGTGTCCGGTCCCGAATCAAAAAAAAAGCAAGAAAGGGCGCGTGCTGAACTGAGGTGTTTTTCTTGATACATCCTTTCATATAAACTTCACCATCGGAAGCGTTACATTTCTTCTACTCACTCAGCCAACCAACCGTTTCACGCTAAACAAGCAATTCCCGCGTTCATTTTTTTACAATTTATCATACACGTCACCTCGGTGATGAGCCCGATTCTGGGAAAGAAACAATCCTCAAAAATAAGCCTGTTCCCGAAATACAAGCCACGAGCTACGAAACAAAAGTAGGCAGAAGATGTTTGGCTCTGTCCAAAGAAAATTCCTGTCTAACCTTTTCTTGATGTTTTGGAAAAGTTCTTTTGCAGCGCCTAGGACTCGTCACATTGCGGTGTAAATGAGCCATAGTAGAGTTCAGTCATAAGAGCCACAAGTTTCGTTCAAGTTTCAAGACAAGTTGAAAATGAAGTGTTTTCTACCTACTCCTCACTTATCTCCCACTTCTTTTCTCCACCCTCCCCTCGCCCCTCACAGCCTTGAAGGTGGTGGGAAATTTGTCTGTCACCTGTCCGTGGAGCCAAGGAGCAAAGGTGGTCTAAAAGGAAACCAAGATGCAGAACTTCAACTTCATAATCACTTTCATTTCGTTCCTTTTCGCAGCAGAAGACACCACTCAGTGCAGGCCAGGCTACACAGTGTATGTTGCTTCACTCTCTTTGTGAAGGTTCGGTTGGACTCGAAGTTCCTCAGAATGTTCAAATGTGGATCAAGCAAAAAAGAGAGATAATGGGCAAATCTTCGAAGAACTCATGCATTTGAACGTTCGCGTTGAAATGGTTCGTGGGATTTTTCCCTAAAATAAACCTGTGACACCCAAGGATAGCCTGGGGGACGCTGTCGGCTTTAAAAACGGTCAAGTTATGGCGTGTAGTAAGGGCCCTGAAACCGAATTAGCCGACGTACGCACCTAAGGCGGACGAGTTCTCAAAGGCACAGTTCACGATAATGTTGGGTAATCAGAATTATGACGAAAAATAGAAGATAAGATAGAAAATAGTATGGTGGAGGCGAAGAAACTGCGTGAATCGGTGTTTCTAAGGTGAAAAAAGGCTTCGAAAAATCGTTGGAAAGGGGGCGGGCTGGACGAGATGCGAAGAGCCGACTATGTTAAGCAAAAATTCATCCACTCACAAGCATGATTTAACAAAAAAAAACCCTAGTAACAGCAAGAATAGCCAACCTTTTACAGCCCCCCGTGGTAGAAAATTAGAAAGAAGATCCCAGCAGCAGAAAGAATAGCACAGAAGAAAAAATGGGAGAAAGACATCGTCTCATCACTCGAAGATTGTGTGTGGCTCCTGATGCGAATATTTGCAATCTGTATTGCCTCGACACATGTCTGATGTGACATTGGTTGAGGAGCAGGAAGGCCGCGCGTGCCGGTATTGAGGCTCCCACTATGCCCTAGCTGCTGAGTTTTTGGATCCGACAGCGTCCTTCCTGTTACCATTGAAGGCCTTTGGGATTTTTAAGGGGAGTACTCAGAAGCCATTTTTATCGTGAGCTGTGCCTTTAAGCATTGTAAAGGCTGTAGAGGTTGCACCATTCGCATCGAGACCCACACCTTGGATGCAGGCAGCTTATAGGAGCTGTATTCAATGGCGCGCACATTCGAAGTTTCACGTTTTCTTCTCCGTTTTTGGACTGTTCCAAACGAGGGCTCTGGAAGGACATATGTCGCGCTGTTGCATCGAAAATGGACTAATGAAGGTGCAGTGAGGGCGCCTTAGAGAGCACGGTGAACAGGTCTTGTGGTGAGTAGCGTCGTAAGCATGTGAATACTGTACCACTCACTTTACACTACAGGCACAATGCCAAAGTTAGAAGCTGTTAGTGAAGACATTACTTAAAGGCACTGTTCGCGATAATTCAATGGGCGGGCACGTCAATGACGTGTCCGCCTCTCATTCGACGCCAGGTCAGACTGTCTGACGTGACATCGAATGAGAGGCGGACACGTCATCGACACACCAGCCCATTGAATCATCGCGAACAGTGCATTTAATCGTTCAATTATATATCATAAATACGTGCATGTGACTTCCACTTCGAAGATGCTACTGATTCTTCCAGCGTAGTATATCTATCGAGCTGTTGATTGTAAAGCTTGGATGTGCAGGAGAAACGCACAGTTTATTATATACAAATATAATGTGTAGAGATGAATTTCGGAAGCAGCTCATCATAGGCAGAGAAAACAACAAGATACTAATATCGTAAACTACAGAATATCCATCGTGGTTCCTAGCAAATAATCTCTGTACATTGTATTCAATGGTGGGGAGCCCAGATTAATGCTGATGTCTTCTCAGTTGTACCCAACTCTGCAGGTAGGATGGATTCGTCTTTTGTTTGCTCAGAGTAGTTGTTGCTTTCTTGTCTGGCACGTTCATTGTCTGGAGATTTAGAAGAGGAAGCGGTTCGACGGCCAATCAACCAGAACGTTTCCATCACACCCTTACCCTGTAAAGCTTGTAGACGCAAATTGCATTCTTCAAACCTTTGGAGACTCAACTGAGTTCAAAGATGAGGAAAGAAACAAAGGATTTCACTCAATAAGAAAATGTTGTATACGGTACAGTTTCACATTCGTCGCCAATAAAGAATTCAAAAACAAAGATTTTTACCTTTATAATGACGTCTCCTCTTGGTCGTGTTTCATAATCTTCGTGGTATTCGTTGATAAGCAGGTCGTGCGCTTCCTTCGATATATGAATGTGACCAGCTGAACGAATCAGTGTACGGGAAATCATCTACTATTAATAAATTCCATGAACTTGTGAATGATTGGATTAGTCTGCCTCCAAATGTGACTTTTGAAAAAAAANAAAAAAAACCGGTACTTTTTGAGAGGGGACTTACCTTTGCCACTGCTTTCCATCCGTGATGCTATATTAACCGTGTCTCCAAATAGACAGTAACGAGGCATGCTCAAACCAACAACCCCGGCGACGCAAGGGCCTAGGAACTCTTATTTACAAAAATTCTAAATAAGACCAACCAGTATAACATCCTTCACGAAACGAGATTCTTTTCAGTCATCTAACAATAAGATAAGTCATCTCTAAGATAAGGGTCATTCAGTAGTGCATCCTCCGCGCTTTGGAGCCCACTAATATTTTGCCAATCTGCCGGTAAACCAATTGTACGTCAGTGCATGAGGCTACCTTATCTTTTCTTTCCAGCCCCATTATCTTCAGAGAGTTAAAAAAGCTCTGTGAGCAGAACATTGTTTCGCCATGATAATTGCAATAAAATTTGATTATCCATTTCTCTTTTCCCATATGGTGTCACTTGCTTAGGACCTGAGTTGCAGGTACGCGTTTTGATGGAATATGAAGGGAATACCTTAACGTCAACTCTCTCCAAGCGATCCTGATCCTAATGACACCATTCTGATGTGGATTAATGAAGTGATCATCAACGCAAATGAGGCTGAGGTTTGGGTTCTTCTATGTGCGGACATTCAATTTTCGACGCCGAAATGGGATAATCAACCATATTTGAGACAGCCGGCGAATGCCCTTCTTTCCTCATCCTTCTCCGCCCTCCGTTTGTGTTTCTGCAGTGCTACTCTCAAGATTAATCATTACATTGTTCATACTTATATAATATTT
>UZAF01019619.1:0-17801 GCA_900617895.1 Haemonchus placei | reverse complement strand
CCGGGCAGAGGTGATGTAGTGCTAAGTGGTACACTATTATGGGCAAGTGCGAGGATCAAATTCCTGATCGACAGCCGTCTGGGCCAAGCATACAGGGTCGGCAAACTTGCTAGACTTGTCCGGAGGTGTGAATCACTAACTTGTGTACTTGCTAGCGAAGAGTCACTGCCACTCTTATTTCAATCTTTTTTTGTGGTCCTGTCAGCAAATTTTCACATTTTGCTGTAAGAAACCTGAGTCTTTTGTATCAACTTCAAATTTACGCTCACGACTAGCCATCAATCTGTTAACTGAAGCAAACTCAATATATAAAATTTCATTGGATACTTCAGAAGTCAGCTGATCTCAATTCGAAATCGCTCTAGTCCGGCTCGAGAGTGTGATATATGGTCAGCAGCTGATATTGCCAGAATCGGTAGTTCCATGCTCATAAATGGACGTGCGCTTTTATTTCCATAACGTGGTCAAAGGTTCAGTTTTAAAGATGAATAGGAGGCTCCGCCCATTTGCAAGAAGAGCCTGTTCTCACATTCGAAACGACGTGCTCACGTTCTCAGCAACAAAACAACTCTGGCCCCTTCTATTCTTAAGTTATCCTTCAACCATGTCATTTATTTAAACATAAAGCGCCCATCTGTTTATGATCATGGCCTACTAATTCTGGCACTGAGTCTGGATGGCTTTATGTATAGGGACAGGATATGAAACTCGAATGCAACATTCACCGAATTTAAGAGGGCGTTACGAAGTGATAGTTGTTCGGTGGTGGGTGGGTGAGAGGGTGCTTGAGAAAAACGAGAGCAGCAGCACTCGGAGGAGCTTACCCCTCCCATCCGATATTTATTGGCTCACTTGAAGTTGATGTAGACTGATAGCTTCCTTGAAGCTTCAGGACTCATCACTCTTTCGGGTCAATTTACTCTTGTTACACTTTTACGTCACTCCATTGCAGTAGTTAATGACAATCTTTCAGGGTTTAGCCATGGACTTTCTTCGGTGGTTCAATCGAAAGTTGTTTACCTGAATTGTTTATTTATTTATTTATTTTTTTATCAGACTATATAAAAATATGGAAGGCATTAAATCATAAAAAAATCAAACTCTAAGCAACTCAGCATTATTTATTTTAGTTAATTCAAAGTACATGTGATGATGGTAGCTCTCTTCTGATCTGTCTGCCTGATGTCATTACATTACTGTAATCAGCCACTTTCAATTTTCTCATCAAACTAAGTCGCCTTCGCCTACAGAACTCGTCTAGGTTGATAACTGGTTCAAATTTAATAAGGGAATGAGGGAGTCGGGAAAGTTCACATGGTGTACTGCCTTAATTCTAGGCTCATGAACCAGGTCCTCATTTACAGTCCTGAGGTTTCCAGCGGGCCAACTCACTGCAGTCAAATATGTAGGCTCATGAACCAGGTCATGATTATCTGGTCATTTGAGATCAAAACACTTTGGATGTTCTGAGGGCAGTTTCTGAGCCTTCCTTGAAGTTCTGGAACGGATCTTTGCAGAGCAACAGGCGAGAATGCTTGATGTGATTTAGTCGTTGAATGTATGGAAAAATGCGGCAAGCGCTTTCTCTTTCTAACTCCTTCTATCTTTCTGCTCTTGCGAGTCTTCAAGAAAATTACCCTTTACTTCAGAATTTTTTTTCCAGTTTGGTAAATAATGAGGCTGATTTGGAGTAGCATTTCCATGAAGGGTGGGGTTTTCAACATCTGAGTTGTTTGTTCAGCGATGCGAGAGGTGAATTTGTGACACTCTCTGACACCACCACGTTTTCATCCGAAAACCTTGTTGCATGTATTTATAACTTACTCGAAAGTTGAGCAATTGACACTTCGAGGTTTTTTAGGAAAAGGATAGCCAGAAATCCGTTGGAATAATCATTCCTTACCGATCTATCAGTACGGGAGGGTACCCGGTAGACTTTGGAACTACTATGCTTTTAATTGAATGGGTACATAGCTTACAACATGTTAAATACGGTAACTCCTTATCCTTTCCGATATACATTTGGCGACATTCTCTATCAACCCTTATCGGTCATCAATTCGAGGGTGTAGGAAAGTTGGTACAGCGCTTACTGAAGTGCGTAGGCCAATGTAAGCAGAAGTAGTTCAAGTGATTTTTCTCATAATTCTATCCATTTTGCGTGAACTCACTAATCTATTTCTATTGACAGTTAGGACAGGCGTCCTTGTCGGTTTCTGACGCTGATATTTCCAATAGAAATTTAAAGCCCTCCGGACATCATTCATTTCCATCAGTCTCCCTCCATCAAGTTGGAAGTACAGCTCTGCCACAACGAGTACAAATACCCTAAATACCATAATAGTCCCGTACGCGTTCCTGTGCAAGAGCTCCCTATAACCTTCATGTTTCATTAAAATTTATTGGACCATTCTGTCGATTTTTGAATTTTGTTGTCCTCTCTTGCACAATCGCTTCAAGATCACATCATAGCCTCGAACATGCCCGTGCCTAACTTGACTCCCAAATGGGCATTGTCAAACCAGTACATTTCTGACTTTTCTTGATGCTACTTCCTTGAAATTTTTCGGTGAAGTCATGTGTGGAAGGGAAATTTGATTTAAAGAGAGTTCGAGCGGCTCGAACGTTCAGTCAAACTCTGTAGTTTCTTTCTACGATAGGTACGGGCCTAACTGAAATTGCATTACCGTTTCGGGTAATTTTTGAGATGCCAACAGTTCTTGATAACGATGGGTAAGTTTCAGGCGTATCAGTAGATCTTATGAAAAAGGTCTACTCCACTTAGGACTTGTAAATACAACTTGAGTAATTTGTTAAACAAGACCTTACAACGGTATCTGTCTGATTACAAGTTCTGAAAAAAACATATTTGGCTACCCAATTAGGAAGTAATTGACTACTTTATTTATGAGCCATTTTCTCGGGTAAATACTAAGTGAAAACGACGCATTCCGATCCACATTAAGGTTAAATATCTTTGTTGTTTAGTCCTGCATTGTTTCCATGGTTGTCCCCTGTCTAGACCCTCAATTGCCTCATTCTAGTAAATGCTTTTTCTCCTAGTTGAATGTAATGACTTCTGAATGTAGTTCCATTCTTCCGCATATGTGTCACCATATAGTCAAGGAAGAAGAAAGCTCAGATGATTGGCTAGTTTGTGCTAACGGATGGCCGTAACTAGTACACAAAAGCACCTATTTTTGTTGTCAGAAATACCTCATGCATCAAGCGGAATTTGGGTATTGGGGAAGTATCCTTTCGGAAATCACAAAATCCCAGAATATCACCCTGAAATGCTCTGCGATTTTCATGACATATCCGGGGATTTTTTGATATTGCAATAGGTTGGCAGATTGGAGCTCGTTTTCGACCTCTTTGTTTCCACTTTTTGCTAGGCTCAAGGAAAAATGCTAGACCCGATTTACGATGGATTTCAGCTGCCCAGTAGCCCGACTCGATTGTGTAAAAAGTACGTGTCGGATGTTGGTAGAGAGTTCGGCCATTATACAGGGTAAATAAGCAAGGAAGAGGAAGAAGCCGATAGGCCGCACTCGAGCGGATAGTGTCCTGACATAGCAATTCCATGGAAGTTTCCGCAAAAAAAAATCTGAACTACTCAATGTGGAATAATGACTTCTCGTGGATTAGATAGCTCCCTTGCTTACTATTATATATCTCGAAAGTTGCTCGAAAAATTCAATGGAATTGGCATTTTTATAGGAGAGAAGGTTAGGACATTTTGATTGATGATCATTGGAGACGTGGCAAAAGTCTTTCATTCACATCGGCGAAACATCGAAACATCGCTGCTTACGAGATATCCGTTGTGATAACGGAGCCGGCAGGTTATTAATGGCGATAATTCATTCTGTAACATTATAGAGCCTGGATCTAGACATTTTGGGGGAGGAGAATTTCGTTGGAAAGAACCTTCAATGCAGTTTCTCGAGAAGCCTTTACTGACTTTCCGGTGCTATGAGAAAATTCAACGTTTGAAGCTTCATAGAAACAGCACCACGTTAGAGAATCCAACGAAACGCTCATCTTTTCTCATCCTCCGTTCTTTTTAGAAAAACCTTGAAGTTAAAGCTGGTTTTGAAAACCTGCGTGCAATCAAAGGCCAGCTTGACCAGTGTCTCCTGATTTTCAGTTGTTAGATTGGCTTAGGCCGGGGGTGGAATTTGATAGAATCGCAGCACAGCGGAGTAGATTGAAGGCGAGTAGAACAGCTTGAGGACTCTTGTTCATAGTCTGACTAGGCTTACATTTTGAAGTTCTCTCCCTGCCTTTCGACACGACTTCATCTATGTACATAGGCCCCAGGAAGTTTGAAATTATCTGATTACAACTACTTGTGTTGGAGCTCTAGAAACCTCTTCCCGTCAACAATTCCATTCCTTGTTCTGTCTGAGTTATTTAATTTTCATTATAGTTTGTATACACAACATAATCTAATCTGATATTTCTTCAATCAGACAAAACTGGGAAAGTTCATTCTTGAAATCCATGTCCACAAATAACCGTCTCCATGATAAAATCTTTTTTTAAATGGGACCGAAGTATTTTGGAAACCGAACATTTTCTGAACTAATCGCATCTTCCCTAAAACTTCCCCAACTCGGAGTTCAAGCCTTTCATTTCCAATACAAATCTTCTGAAGCCCTCATTTCGTGATTAGAATAAGTGTCCTCACTTTCTACTAACAATTTGTGAGGACGCCCTCGCTAAGTAAATCATAAAGTGAAATGAGTTATGTAGATGAGGACGATCCAAATATGAAAGTTCTTTGAGCGCCTAAAATCTATCTGACTCAATAGACTGGATTTCTACCCCACCTACGTCCTTATCGGACAGACTCACAAGTAATGTTGATTACCATTTTCCTGGCTGAACCTCCCTCTGATTACCATCCTAGAAGGATTCGAGATGTCCAGATTAAATGGTCAGAAAGGTGTACCAAATGGCTTGAAACTCAACCATCACGAACTTTTAGTTGTATTAAAAAACAATTTTGTTGTAACTTGTAGCTATCGCACCAGCTGAACCTCCCTAACCCTAACTCTTTCTGGCTCAGCTACAATTAGATGGGTTTCTCTGAAATGGGCACGCGCCTGTAGTAGAGACCACTCCAATGGTAATTCAATAAAACCGCTCCGACTCAATTGAGTATCTTAGGCAATCGTTTGCACGAAGTTCCTCAGCAGAGATATTCCTGAGGACTAGAGAGCTACATAGATGAAAGTTCAGAGGGATAACTACTAAGGGAGGGAGGTCCTTCAATGTCAGCATCTATGAATGATTAATCGAATAATGCTCTAATAATACCAGATGGTCAATCAGAGCAAACAATCAGGCCCATCCAGAGGTGTACATCCAGAGGTGTACATAATCCGAAAATTACTTTTTCTCCCTTATACCTACATAGTTTGTATAGCCTTTGGCCAACTAGACTTCCAGCTTTCCGCGTTCATTCGTTCTGGTTCTCTGGCCTAAGTGTTGACGATTGAAAGCAGCTGCTGACTAAATTTCCGATGAAGTGAAACAACAAATCATTGGCCCAGCACTAGATGAGCATTCCAGAGAGTTGAGGTGAGGAGAAGTTGGGATTTGTGAGGACGTTGAAGGTGTTACTCAAAGGGTCTAGAGGTTAGACAAAAAAGAGTCGGGTCAGGAGTGTTTTGTAGAAAAAGCGACCCCATCTCGCTCTGTTTGGTCGAAGAAGAACAACCCATTTTCCCTGGACGGTTTTCATAAGTCATTTATATAGGCCCAAATGCCACTTGGGTGAATAAATTCAATGTCAGCGGCTGCTCTTTGTTTCATTATAATGAAGACATTTGAATTTGAAAGGAGATGATGCCTATGCGTGAAGAAATTCCAATANGTTGGTGGAGCGTCGCAGAAGGGAATGCCGTTAATGTCTGCTCTGTGTTTCACTTTTGTTCTGTAGTAACCTGGTTGTCAGCCTCAATGTCCACTCCTACCTTGTATGATCGGAATCTCGTTGGGATTTTTTTCTGGAAGAGGAACAAAATATTACCATCAGGTACTTCTTTTTTTATTTTTTTCATTATACGGTATACAAAACTTCAAACATCCTCAAAATCTGAAAGCGGTAAGTTCCTGCACTCGCTTACTTACGCTTACTTAAAATCCTCTAAAATTTTGGATTAATGCTCCTTCACCAACCAATGACTTATTGATTCTGTGATACTTTAATGAAGTCATTTAAGAGGCTCAATATAAAAAGAAATCCAAAAAAATTTTAAAGAGAATCTTTAACCCTTCTTTTGGCCTTACCTGTTTTCCAATTGTAGACCTCTAGTTTCCACTTATCCGAGCAAGTACAAGTAAAGGCAATCTTAAGTTGAGTGTTAGAGTAAGTAAAAGTTCGAGACGAATTAAGGAAATAGTCGAATTCAAAGCGAATCCAGCCGATTTGATCAAATCACTTGTGTATGCTCGCGAGCTGTCAAAACCAACTGAAAATCAACAACTCTTCATGTCCCCGCTTCCGCTACTGGCTACAACTCATTTTGCCAAATAAGGAAGCTTACCACATGGTTCCACCCTTCTCCTCCTACATAGACCTCGAGTCGTAGTTTCTTCTTCATAAGAAGTGTAGCAGCGTGGGACACTTTGTGAGAGTTATCCATATCAGCAAAATTCTCCTTTGACATTTTCTATACGACCTACACCGTTCTTCCCGATTTACCAAGATCTTCTTGTCCTTGAACCTCCTTTTTTNTTTTTTGAAAAAATCTATCGTCCAATTTTAACTGATTTGTTATATTTCTGTCTCCCAATGGGTAGTGCTGTTTACTTTCTATTCCCTTTTTCTCACATGAACGAGAGGGAGGGAATTCATTGCGTATCACACCAATTATTCCTATTATAAACGCTTCCTACCATTTTACAACAATCGATTGAGTATTCCTATAAGGACTGGATACCCTTCGCTTTGAAGAAACGAACTTAACACTTCCTTTGGGAAGGACTCATTGAGGTACTGAAAGAACACGGTTCTCCCTATCCCCTCTACACATCATGTACATCCGATCATCAGCGTCACAGTGATATACTTTGTTTTTTTTTCTTGATTATTACTTACTTGTTTTCCTCCCCAGCAAAGCCACGGACTACTTTTTGATGACGGGGTTAATATCAAAATTAATGGCGGCGTATGATGTCAATATGATAATTCGGCTTGGGACTGAAACTGACATCACCTTTATGGCTTATCGTGCGACGATGACGTCCTCCCGTTATGAGTGCAGCTCTTGCTTACCGGCAAAGGAATGGTCTGTAATTTCTGTGAAGCTAGCTCACTCTGCAAAAGTCTCGAGAATTTGCTTAAGTAGGATTTTCTTGCCAGCGGCTTAACCATTCTGAAACGCTGTTAAGCCTAAAGCTCATCTGAGCTTTGACTGCACACTTTCAGCGGACTGTAGCAGAGTCCATTGCCCTTGCAAATCCTTTTCCTTCCATCTGCGGCTTCCTCAGACATCACGCTTTTAGCGCTTACTTCTACGACTAACTTCTACAACTTTTACGACGACTTTGTGACGGAGTCTCTCCATCAGTCGGTCCCTCAACCTGGGCCAGTCTGTAACGACCATAAACTCCCACTTTACCATAGGCCCCGTAGGCAGTTGCGATAAATATAGCCTAGAATGCATTAGTCAGATTTCGTGAGCTCCGCTATCATTCGAATAGGATGTGTCGTCAGTGGTATATGCGGTCAGTGTGTTTTTTTTCCACGGTAACCTACAGCGAGACGTAAATTCAATTTCCACTCGTCTCCGCCCACGGTATATTCCCATGCTTTCGCCCGGCTGGAATTGATGCATTCAGCGACTATCATTCTCGTGGACATCTTACTCTGGTAACTTTTTGGCAAAATGCCAGTCTCTGCAACAATACGAAGGCTGAACGAGATTATATTCGGTCTTAGCCGAGAATCAACTTCGTACCGACTACGTTTTTCTGGTATGTTGCCTATTCAGTTCATTCATTACTATTTACTCATATTTTAATTTAATGACTGCTTATGAAGAGAGGCATAAGACGCTTCTTGGTCATTTCTATACTATCCAGTCCTCCTAAACCACTGGCACGAGCTCTGTTTTGTCCTTCCAATGCCAACTACATATTTGCGATATGTAGGTAGATTCTCTTGTCAATAACTGTCTCATAAGCAGCAGCTTCTTCAGCAATTGCCATCCCACCTCCTCTTCCTCAGACCATGAAAGCCACGTTCAACGATTAAAGGAATTGAAATAAATCTGCAGTCTTGAACCACTAAAGGCGATAGTTCTGCTCTCACTATCTGTCGAAGCCAGCGAGGATCTGAAAATCGGCTGAAAAACAGAGGAATAAGCTCTCAACCTGAGTCGATCCCGTTCCTAGACTACGGCCCGATTTGTCTTTCATTCAGAATCGTAGTGGCGTTCCGAATGACTTCAAAGACTTGTGGTAGCCAGCCAATGTGTATATTAGAGTGCATATCCTCCCAAAAAGCCTGGTTACGACTAATCAGCCTTGGAGGAATGGTAGACCTACTTGGCTTGAACAGAGTTCATCTGGGATTTGATCCCCAAACCACGCATATGATAATGTGTCTCTTGACATTACATACACCACCTCTGCCCGGGCGTGAATGAAGTTTTGCCCAAATCTCAAAGGTGTATCAATGTGTAATTTACATCATTCGAGTGGCCGGAATAGAATCAGGTTCCCAGATGGTGCACAATGTTCCTATTTGTCATATCTATAAGGATGTAGTGGGTGATCCCAGGTTTTTTTCTACCAACCTTCGATCTAGAAATGCCCTTCGATCTATTATCTTTTTCCTGTACGGAGGCAAAGACGAAGGGACACAGACAACCTAATTTTTCTGAGAAAGGCATTACTAATGTCCTTCTTTTTTTTTTCTGAGTAATCGGCAAAATCTATTTATGGTAAGAAGCCCTCGAGAGCGTCGCCGACATGATGAGGTTCAACCAACAAGTTTAATCCGAAGGCCATTTCCGGGTGTGTTGAGGAACTTATGCTGCGTAAAGAAATTGCGTGGGAAAGGGGAACGAACCTTGATTGTTACAAAATGTTGGGAAAATTTTAGGTTTTCACTGAAACCAAAAACATCTGTCCGATTTGCATAAAAATTCAAAACATCCCAGCTTCATTAACAGAAATCATGGAGGTCAGGGAGGAACTTTGTCGGATGTTAGGATAATTTTATTTATATGCTGAATGAGGACACAAAGATAATTAGAGAATTTGGAGTAAATTACGTTTTCTCTGTTTTACCTCAGGAGAGGGTTTAGAGATATTTTCTAAGTCCCATTTGATTTCCAGCTCGTTAGCGAGTTTTCCAATTTCGTAAGAAACATTTTTTGATCGTTTTTCATAGCTTTCCTTAGTTCCGCAAAAACTTAAACTCTGTTTACTTTGGCAGCGCTTTGTCCACAATGCAAAAACAACAATAAACGGCGGCTGGGTGGAGGGGAGGGACTTTTGTAAAATGCGAAATTCTGAAGATGCGGGCCAAGTTACCAAATGCATCTATGAGGTCGAGCTTGACTACTAGGTGCTGGCCTTGACGGGAAAATTCTCAAGACAGATTTGCGCATGAGCTAGCTTTCTAGTTGAAACTCCTTGGATAGACCGAATATGCTCTCGAACGTTGCAAATTTAAGTGGAAATCGCAAACGAATCCCAAAATGGGGTTGACCATCTTTAAGACTTCGGTTTCTCTGTCGCATTTAACCATGGCCTACAATTCACCTATAAGTGAGCACAAATACGTCCCATAACTTCAAAGGCAGGTCTGTAGAAAAGCGTGGAATTGAGCCCAGCTTGAGTACAAAGCAGTCCCTGCCTAGTACCATGGACTGCTTTGTACTCAGCTTTCTGCCCTACTCACCAAGGAGGAGTGCTTACCATGAAACTTCAAATGAAGACTCAGATAAGTTGATTGATCGATTCAATCGTCCTTTTCTTAGGTGTGTATAAGAAATTGATAATTAAGTGATTTCCTGTGAACTACTTTCTTGAATTAGTCAGGTAATCGACAGAAGAAAAAATTTCGCTGCGTCATTTGTCCAGTTTCTGCCCGCAAAATCTCTTTTACCTAATCTTTTCTAATCACTTTTTCTTCATCCGAAACAGACTTTCCTGTCTCTGGCTTTTCCCGTAAACGTGTCTTGGCTGTGTTCCAAATAGTATACAGTCTCTTTTATTCAGATGTAACCCCCTTGAGTATTGAGGAAATTTCTTGATTATTCTTCCTTTTATCTCGCCCTTACCTGTGATGAATTCCGAACCCCCGACCTGCCTTCTATTCTCTCGTTCNCGTCATTTGTCCAGTTTCTGCCCGCAAAATCTCTTTTACCTAATCTTTTCTAATCACTTTTTCTTCATCCGAAACAGACTTTCCTCTCTCTGGCTTTTCCCGTAAACGTATCTTGGCTGTGTTCCAAATAATATACAGTCTCTTTTATTCAGATGTAACCCCCTTGAGTATCGAGTGGAAATTTCTTGATTATTCTTCCTTTTATCTCGCCCTTACCGGTGATGAATTCCGAACCCCCGACCTGCCTTCTATTCTCTCGTTCACTCCATCAGGTAGCAGTGGTGACACCCTAAAAAAGGGGTTCACCGTGGGTAACCTGATCTCCTCGTCTTAGCTTTCACCAAAAAATTAGGGCCGCTTGAGCAGTTCCTTTTAGAAAATGACCTTAAAAAAAAGTGGACAGGGGGCGCCCCATGCCCAAAAGTGCTGTTAAGGAATGAGAATGTCGTCGTAGTAAGTATAAACGTAAAGCTAAAAACATGGTCAGCAGGATAACTTACTGAATATATAGGCTTTCTATATCTCATTTAAAATGGAAGTTATTTTGAAGTTTGAATCATGATGGCATTAATAGGAGAACAATGGTATCCCAAAATGCTATCAGATTCATGGGATTTGGGACAGGAAATGCTTTAGGTCAAGTGTGCCATGAGATTGGCAAGTCGTTTGGCCTCAAAATTTGCTTCCTACTATGAACTCCTTTGGGTTTTTCAGCCAAGTTGACCGTTTACTCAATTTTGGCAATGATTTCTTCAACCATAACCTTCCCAGCCCTCACACAGATTTCCGTAAACAACTCGTTTCCTCTGATCCTCCTCTCGAATTTGACACACTCTAGTTTCCTAAATAGATGAAACCTGTGTTGAACATTGCTCAGTTACACCGTTCGATACTAGATTGTGAAGGTAACCCACGATGGTCCTTTTGCAACTTACTCCCAGGCATTGAACCCATTGCAATGTATAGTTCGGGATGAAGTGGCCCATGATATCCTACTGGGTCTCTGATCCCTCAGAATGTTATACAGAGTGTCGTTGATATTGAAATAGGGCCCAAATCAGGCACAATTGAGGCTTAAAGACCGGTAGCACCAGTGACCACATCCAGAAGAGTCCTCTGAGACCTGTGTTTCGAGACGAAGCGTTCCGGACTCAGTTGACATGGACGAAGTAGATGTGAGATTGATTGTTTTTGGGCCAAGCCCTCCCACCGTTTACCATTCTGGTCCCTTTACTATGTTGTGCCCATGGTTCATCTTTATCTCCCCTAACACCCACTAATGGGCCGGTAATTGAAGTTGACTTTCTGTCGTGTACGTGGGCGTCACGATTTTCAGTCATTTTCCATTCCCAGGAAACAGATAGGCTTTACAGAAGGTTAAATTGGACTCAACTGAAACCTGCCAAGGAGGATATTACTTGGTCCTTGCTCCAAAAACAACTTATTATTCCAAGGATTCTTCCTACATCATCTTTCAATCTCCCTTTATGATTTCCCTAAAAGACCTCCCATACGTTATCATTACTTGAAAACTGATACAAGTCGTTGACGTCGCCCTTCCCTTCTTACCCCAGTCATTTTTCCAGAACGCTGTTCTTGTCTTTTACACTCTACCTTACTCACAGAAGGATTCCTGCAAAATGTTTCTTGGTTACGGAATTATTCTGGTACACGAAGCAAATATCTCTGCATGAGAACCCACATTGTTCGGGAGTTAGTGAATGTATCTCGTATCTACCCATTGAGTTTTTCGTAATGGGAATATGACGCAAATGATATCTCCGTCGCAAGGAATTCGTAAGAAGTGAAATTTCTCGATCATCAGGGTAGGTGGACAAGAGGGACAGCCGTGAATGAACGCTGGTCATCCTCAATCATTTTGTTTTGCCCATCGCCCATCCTAACCGAAAGATAACCCTAAACCGTCCTAATCCACAACATCAACATTGCTGTCACCATTCACATGGCATCTTTTAAAATCCCAGACGTAACAACAAGAAGAACTATTGCGACTTTCATCTTGAAATGGAAACGCCTTGTGGGTCCATGAGAGATTACTGTGTCGATGAATGGTACTGGAAAAGTCTGCCTTTCCGTCCCAAATAGCCATGTAAATCGAATTGCCAATGGAAGTAGCAGGAAGCAGCCGAATTGTGACAAGATCCACAATCGCAAGGTTCTCATTAGGCATGTGTAGCTATGATAGTCTGGATGGCTACTTTTTCAGCTTCGTTACGTTAGGCATCAAAAATCTTCGCACTTTTTGTGTTAGGTCTGAAATTGCTTCATAAGGCAACCACTGGTTTTTCTGTTTCCCTGTTTCCCTGAATTTGTTACTCGGGATACTTTCGATTCGGATATTTTGCGATTTATGAGCTGAGTTTGACGTATCAGCACGCACTGTGATTACCTTTTGTTGACGTGAGTTGTTTTTAGTATCCAAGTGCAATATGTAAGTACTTCTGCCTCTTTGTCTGAATGCACTCCTATGCCTTCCCTTTCAAGCGCTTCTATCCTAAGAATGTAAAAAAGGAAAGGTCGTCAAAGTGAAGGCTCATTTAAGATGCGCCGCTGAACTTTTGTACAAAATGAAAAGGATAAAGTCTTTGGACCTTAATCAATCCCGTCTGAGGGATGCGCCCCAGCATTCGACTTTTATTATATTATGATCGTGGTGGTGTAATGAATGCGTGTGTGACCTATACAATGACTTGTGGAGGGCAGCGGTGGACAAATCACTGCTTTTATCTTCTCAGACTAGTATGGTACCAATTAATCGAACCCGAAGGAATGGAAGGCTCGGTAGGTCTAGGTGCATATCGACTCGGTATTAGAACCCGTGGCCATGCATGTGTGATAGTGCACAACTTGCCACTAGACCACCTCCACCATTATTTGGAATAGGTGCAGCAATAATGTATACCACGCCTAAAAGCCTCCCCTACCTGTAGAAACCATGCGAAAATCACGCCAATAGTTTCATGGTTACCAAGAAGCATAGAGCTAATCCAGTGTAGCTCCGGGAAGGTCTACTCGGGTTGACCTTCAATTTATACAGTTCACCTTAAAAAATTTCTGTCCAGTTGGGGATAGATTGCAATGCAATTCTTCCTCTGTATCAACTCTGTCCACTCCTATGTGAAACGTGATTGAAATTATTAAATAATTAATATTATCTAATTGATAAATAATAATTAATTAATTATCTGGTGGTGTATTTATTGTATGGCGGAGTCGGTGTAGTGGCAAGTGACACACTTCAGATGCGCACGGTCATGGGTTCGAATCCCGGTTCGATATCCGCCTGGGCCAACCAAGTCTTTCATTCCTTCGAAGTCTGTTAATTGGTATCAGGCTCGTCTGGGAGGATAAAAGCACAGACTTGAGCATCGGCTGAGCAGCACTAATCATTGTATAGGCCACATACGCATTCAATACGCCACTGCGACTCTGACCATGAGTGGAGTTGAATGCGTAGGCGCAACCCTCAGACGGGATTGATTACAGCCCCAAGACATTGTCCTTTATCCTTATGTTTATTGTATGGAGCCAGACGCAATGGTGCCTCCGGCTTGAGCAGACGCTCTTTTTCAGACAGTACTAGCTTTAGACCGAATGTAGAACTATGCTAACAACGAAACGCAGCTGGAGTCACTACGCTTAGCATTCCCATTCAAAAAAACCTTTCACGCTGTCAAATCCAGTGAGCCCCAAAAAAAGCCACATCTTCGACTGAGATCATGTGCTTACTCCGGTTACAGGCCTTTTAGAGCTTTATATTGAATATTTCAAATTTTATGGTTTCTGTTAGCTCGAAGGTGACTTACCCTTCATTAGCCTTGATGCTTGTATCGATGTGTACTTGCTACATAACATAGTAGTCAACATAATTACGTAAATCGGAGATGGGCTCTCTAATTGCTCAATATATCTAAATCGCCAGACCTTCAAGTATTTCTCCCTTGGGAATGTAACACAACGGTACGAGGAAGAAAGCTTCACATTCAAAAGTAACGACTGTAGGAATTGTCTCACAAGGTTGGCGATTTGTGGGCAAAACTCCAGTCTCGGACGGGACTTGAACCCGNCGGGTTCAAGTCCCGTCCGAGACTGGAGTTTTGCCCACGAATCGCCAACCTTGTGAGACTTTCCGCTTCGCGCACTGCGGCGTTAAAACAGCAGTTAACAAAACATCAAGTCAAAACAGGTAGGAGTTGTGCTCTCCGAAAGAAAATGTTCAGCCGAGGGTGTAGGGTGGAAACTAACGGCTTGTCGCTGTTGTATAGTACTCGAAGTGATTGCAGCACCCTCCAGGCTACGATTCGAATCTCTTTCGAAGGTCTCCCTGTGTAGCCATATGAAACTGTGAACTGGGAGGTTGAACCTGATGAGTGATTCAGGAGGGAAGCTGAACAATGAATACGGAATCTTAGACTAGTCGTCGCTTTCATGCTTTATCCTCTCCCTTGAAATCCCACTGGTAGAAATTCGTTGGAGGACATCGGATCCTTTGATGGTCCTGAACGCGTTCAAGAAACCCTGAATTGACAGTATGGAACAAATGGACTCGATTGCTTATAACCAGAAGGGTACCAAAGTGAATCAGAAGAACAGGTCAAGAGATTGCTGAGGAATCTGTAAAGTCCATTTTCTTTCTTCTTTTGGAAGAAATCAGCCAGTGAAGTACTTCGAACCTTAAAATGAGTCACGTTCTTCATGAACACCTCGCCACTAGACTGTTCAACAAACCCTGTCGTTTTTTTTTCAAAATTGGTTTCCCGTTGAAATTAAAAGGTCTCCTGGTGAGTCATTGCATCAGACAAGAAGACCTCCACTGTAAGGGCATCTGAAAACTTTAGAGAATTCAGAGTGGAGGACTCGAATGAAGACGGAGATTCATTGTCTATTGGTTTTGTATGTTGGGATGGAGGATAAAAGGGTGAAGCATTCGAGCGTTGATTAATTCCTTCTAAAGAAAACCGGATGATTAACTTTATTGTAACTCTGCATAATGTCAAGTTCATCACTCGAAGTAAATCACTGGAACTCCTACAACCTTTCCAAAGGGTGGTGAAGGACATCGTCCCATTCACAATAAGCTGAGTGACGTTGAGTTAGTTCCAAGATTTTTTGGAGATGTAACATTAGATGCATTCAAGGCTAACATTTTTATCGAGGGAGAAGGAGACAGACTTAATGTCGAGGCTTATCATTTCCTTAGACATCCACTGGATCACCAACGCCCACAACCATTTACATCAGGGGCTGAGTTGTAACTTATTTATGTGATCCCCTCATGGAAAAGTGAACTATTTAGCAGACCTTCTAGTAGCCCAGGACCTCGACAAATTATTAATAAAAACTTAGATATTCCTCAAATTCTAGGGATTTCCCCTAACCCTTGACGTTAGATGTTGGCGTTTCCCCTCTTCACGAAAGGTTCATGAAATCCACGTAGATAAGTACACGAATCCACCATTTTTTATGATCTGGATGAAAGAATGGATCGCTCTGGAAATCTGAGAATGGGAGAGATTTGATACTGAGGAATGTGGTGGGTGGAATGGGACTCATTACATAAATTTTTAATTCTGAAAAAAATTTTATCCGATAATTCGTGAAGTGACAGGCTTTGCGTTATCCTGTAACAAGATAGCCTCTTCTCTGTTTACTACTGCTTCTCACAGTGTTTGCAACTTCTCGTATAACACGTTCCTAAAGGGCAACGAATGTAAAACAAATCGGCATTACTCCTGATGAGACAACTAGCCAACGCTATCTAACACAAGACAAATATCGAGACAACTAGCCAAGAATCTTTGCACGTTGTGGATAGAGCGTCCCACATCGGGGTCTAGTTCACAGAAGTGAACTTGTGCAGTGACTGTCCAACTAGACAACAATGGACTGTCGAGCTCCACAGCTCCAAATCTACCTTACTCCCGACCTCTTTCAGAAATTGGGCTCAGAAAACTTATCGGATGGAAAGTTCGAAGTTCATGCGTGTTTTCACTTCTTTCATCGTTCGGCAACTTCATTTGATCCACTGTTACTATGTAGTTGAGAAAGGGCATAACTTGAGTGTAAATCAACGATTAGATTGTGCGTCATAACTTCCTGGACCCTGTTCTTACGAACTAACTTCCGGGTATTTTCTACTTCGCCTATTTTTTCCAAAAACAATATCAAGCACCAACATCTCTAAACGCTTTCCCATTTAATAGAACAAAAATCTTCAGTGGCATGAATTTGGGACCGTTTGAGCGTGGCCCTCCTAGAAAGGACTCCTTACTGGAAACATAGATGACGGTCATTCTTTAAAAAGAACGAGGCAGGGTTCCAAAGAATCGCCCCGTCTCAAGCACTCGAAATCCTGGAATCGAAGGTCGAAAATTAGGTGCGCGTTCGGTACAGCGTAGGAAGGCCCTCCAAGCGCAGGGATAAGCGGAGTATGACGTGGTAGGAGACTATAATTTGTGGGCTACTAACTCTGTAGCTGGGGCCGTAAGGTATGCTCTCCTGTTCGGGGAAGGGACGCCTCGATTCCCTCCCTGTCCGGGGGAGCATACCTTACGGCCCTGAGTCACTACGGATAGTTCAGTCATAAATGGTCCTGTAAACGACCTAATTTGCCACGGTAATGATTTACCAAGTATCATGGCATATTTATTGTAATCTCGAAAATAAACCTTTGAAAAAAAACATCCAATTTCTTTGAAGTGAAGTGGACTTGGTCCGGAAGTTATTCCAAATGGCTCCGCCTAAGCGCGGGTGGCACAACCTCGAGCGCACATGGCCCATTTTGTAAGCCTTGTGAGAACAGAACCGATTGGAACTTTACTCCTTGCATTGCATCTGGACATTTAGATTTATTTACAAATACAAAACCATCTCTTACGAACAGTTTTCGTGTGCCTGCAATCCAGCCATAATATTTTGTCGTTCCTTTTAAGTCGTCAATTTTCAACGATCGTGTTGAAAATTGGGTTTGTGCAACAACATGCACAAATCCACCTTACTGTACATGAATTTCATGAAATCTTGTAGATAAGTAGAAAAATCCACCGAAAATCCCATTATTTTATATATCATCCGTGCGAATGAATAGTAGGTCGTTTTGAAAACATAAGGAAGTGATCAATCGTGGGAGAAATTTGATACTGAGGGGTACGGTGGGTGGAATGGAACTCATCATATCAATTTTGAACTCGACAGAAAAATTTATCCGATGATTCGTGAAGTGTCAGGCTTTGCGTTATCCTGTAACAAGATCGCCTGTTTTCTGTTTACCACTGCGGCTCACAGTGTTTGTAACTTCTCGTATAACACGGTCCTAAAGGGCAACGAACGTAAAACAAATTGACATTATTCTTGGTGAGACAGCTAGCCAGGGCAACTATCCAACACAAGCCAGGCGGCGAGACAATTAACTAGAAATCTCTACACA